>JAQIWI010000048.1:0-94151 GCA_034698825.1 Deuterosminthurus bicinctus
TTCCCTCAGGATCATCCTCTGAGATCTCAATATCTCCATTACAAATCGTGTTAGTATCATACTCCGCGGCAGAGTCATTAGTTTCTTCCTCATACACACCTCGCTTCCGCTTCGTCGAACGCACAGGTGTCCCACGGGCAGCAACCGGAGTTTCACCACGAACTGTCTTGGGTGACAGGATGACGCTGGAACAAGTATTAAGAAAGGTCACACATTGACATTATTATAGAATAAAACAGATGTAAGCGTTGGCGGCGTGATACAAAAATAAAAAAGCATAGAGGAAGCTGAAGTTTGTGTACGTGTGTGTGTGTGTAAGATAATGTTCAAGTTTATTTTAAGGCAAAATTACGAGAGAAAAAAATACATAAATGCACGAAAGCCACTCAGCAAATGCTACACTAGGCATAGTATTACAGTTGCATTTATAGAATAATAATGCACAACGAACGGTGGTGCTAGGGAGCGACGGACTTAACTTATTTGAATAGAATAAATGATAAGTAGAAACTAAAGCGAAGGATCAATGGCATATTATGTTAACTAAAAATAGGTCGCGAGGCCAAGCGTAATACACACACAGCTGTGGAAGCATTATTATTAAAAGTAGCAATAAATACATCTAGCTACTGAAGACAAGACCTGTACTTAAAAATTGTTTAGAATTCACGAGCTAACCGTTTCTCTGCTCCTTCCAACAGCTTGCGGTAAGTGGCAATTCCGTTGTAAATTCCATCCAACTCATCCTTGTTGGCCCGCAGCTGCGCCTCATATTCTGCCTCATGTTCTTGGATTTTTTGCTGCAGTTTGAGCTCATATTCCTGGAAGTGCAATTTAACAAAAAGCTGGTCATTTGGAGTTTTCCATTTAAGTGAAAATCAAGACAATGGTTCATAACAACACACCTGCTGCATACGTCCATCAACTTCCTGGTTTTCCTGAGAGCGACGGGTTTTAATTTCTTGCACCTCCTGCTCACGGCAACGGCTTCTGAAGACCACTTCTTCAGTCTTTGTCTTAAGCCGATTTTCCAAGTCTGTTCGCAACAGAGTTTCATGCTCCAGTTGTCTTCTCAATGACTCGACTTCTCTAGCCAAGCAAGCTACCTCATCATCCAATTCCTAAAAAACATGCCAAGATTATGAAGCTTGTTAATTGTTACGTCGACAAAATATATCTCAGACATCTCAAGTTAGCAATCACAGTAAACAAATTTACCTTCTTTCCCGCGGCCAAGACATCCCTTTCGGACGCAAGCTTGTTGTTCTGAGCTGTCAAGTCTTGGAATCTACCGGCGAAATATAAATCATCAAGTCAAAAACCATGAACTTTAACTGAAGTAGAAGCAGTTGTAAATTGCAGGAGCACTTACTTTTCTTTAGCATCTTGCCAGTATTTGCGGAGCTGATTGTATTTTAACTCCTGAAGAGCTCTCTCCCTAGCTGTTTCATCAATAAATCGGCGAGCGTCCCCGAGCTTCTTGTCATACGTCTCACGAACCCGGGTAACAGCTCTAGTCATCGTTTCTTCAGATTTAGCCAGCTAGGATATAAAAAAATACATAAAGTTAAACACTATTATCCCATTAACTATGCTACCTATTAATATATTGTTCATGGCTTCAGTCTTTCGGTCATTAGTACAATAACATACCAACAATAAATATAATTAAGCTCCCCTAGTAAATAACACAGTAGGATCATACCTGCTTGTTTATGCTAGCATTTTCGGTCTCAAGTTGTTGGTTCCGCTCAATGTAAGCCGCCAGTCGGTCGTTAAGGGAATCCAAGGGATTTTTCTCCATTATTCGGCGAGAAATTCTAGTCGGCATCGGAGACTGGACTCCTGAAAAACAAAATACCATACACCCATGAATTCCCCACAAGCTGAAATTCTTTTATCGTCTTATCTCACTATCCATCGCGGTTGCATTCCCACTTCATATCCGCTCATCTTCCACTTTCCAGGTCAGCAGTCGGCATTGATCGAGCATGATACATGATCCATGAAGATGGCATGGCTCGATTCCATAAAATAATCTTCAGCATGCAAATAGATGCATTACCTACTCCACTGCCATTCTCCATCAGAATGTCCCTTCCCTATAGTCTCATCCTTTCCTGCCCTTTATTGTTAAAATCTTAAATACAATCGACAATCGGGACTTGGAGATAACAAACATTTTATAGAAATCCTAAAACGCTACATTATGCACACCATATTAAGACGGGAATATCTCTGACGCCGAAGCGAAAGGGAGGCTAGAGAAACCCGCCATGTCTGCCTACACAATCCTCTCAGTCAGTTCCCATGCCATGCCACCACATCACTAGCATCCTTTAGAAAATATAATCCGTCTCAAACTAATCATAATTAATCCGCATTAATCTGATCCACCACGGCAATCTCCCACGAATATCATAACCTGCCTTCTCATGACTAAATTCCATAATAAGTGACCAGCCTAAAGATCATTCAGCCGTTTCTTAACATGGCGAATTAAATCAAAATTAAACAGCAATCTCCCTCCCTAACTGGCTTTATCAGCCTCCGACCACATAATGATTGAGAAGAGTGAACTTTACTACATGCGCCTGCCTCTGTTTACTTTTTTTTAATTACAACTCTCCTCACCCTGAATCATCACGAGCACATTTATAGAATCATCATCACCATCACATTTACAGAATCATCAGCATCACCACCACATTTAGAGAATCATCTCACGCGTCCACCCTTGAAAATAAACAAAGTCATACAATGGGTGTGGGACACAGCAAACAATTGCAGCACCACCACAACGTATGTACTCCTACAATCACAGTGAAACAATCCCAAAGAAACCGCTGCTGTTGACCAGTATCCTCTAAATACAAACCTGCCGACTTTTCACGAGAAATAAAATGAAACTTACGAGATGTGGACGTCGGAGCCTGTGGGGTCTCCATACTAGCAGCCGTCGACGAGCTTGCCACGCTCCGTTTGACACTTCTTAATTTCATTGTCTCGGAATTTTTAGTGATATTTCGAGAAAATTTTAAACTCACTAAACTGCGAGAGTCAGCAGAGCCAAAATGAATATATTCTTACTCTTGGCTCTCCCTCCCGGTACGAACGATTCTCTTCTGAGGGCTGAGTGAATGCTTCAGGCTGCTGGCGGCGTTCCTCGTCTCGCTCTGACTGACTGAGTTGGCTTGGCGTCGTGGAGGGCGAGGCGGGCCCTGTTCCAGTTGAAAGCAAATGCCGGTAGTGTAGTTCTACGGGAAAACGTTTTACTTTTGTAGTTCTACGGGGAAACGTTTTACTTTTGGTGGTACAGTGGACTGCTGTATTTTGCAGGGAGTGTATATTTCCTCTTGTGTGAGCTCATCATCGTCTACAGCTTTCAAAGCTCCACACGTTCCTGCGAAATCCCCCCTTAGCGGAAAATGTAAGTGTTGGTGCACCAATTTGCATAATTTCTCTCACACATGGGTGAGAGAAATTATGTAAATGAAGTCCTTTTGAAAAATAAATAACTAAAAAATGATCACTCAAAACACTGACAATTGATTCGAGACCATAAGAGCACAAGAGACATTTCATTCTCTTATCAGTTCATTTCATTGAAATCGTGAAGAAAAGCCAGCTTATCTTACAAGAATTCCATCAACTACGCAATAGGGCGCTTTAGTTATGGCTATGGGGACAGACCAGCAGGTCGGAATGCTTTAGTACTGCATTCGAAATGTGAGTTCAAATGTGAGTTGCTATTCGAAATGTGAGTTGATGAATGTGCAATGAAATGATGATGAAAATGTGAATCTAAAAGAAATGCCAGTCTTGCATCGGATTACAACCAGTGAAGACCTGCTGAGCATCAAAGATTTCTGGAGGCGTGAGCAAGTAGCATTTTATGAATTCAGTGAGTGGATTTTCATGTATTCCTACTAGCACGTACTGTTGTATACAAGGACCATTGTAACTTTTAAACTGAAGGCGAGTTAAACAAATTTTATTTCAATATTTTCAGCAAGTTTCTTGAGAGGACCTTTAAGCATTTATACGAAGATGAAACTATCCGAAGAATATCCTTACTACAGACAACCGACGTCACCGAATGTGGTTCATAGTACAAGCAGCGGGGACCAATTTGCTCAAAGAGTCCGAGCTTCGATCATGCCGGAAGTTGTGGAAACGATTGGCATTGTTAGAAGAGACTGCGAACGCATTATTGAGGGTCGTGTCGAGGAATTATCGGGCACAATTGAACGTGTTGAGCGAAGGCAGATTGAACAGCAGCAAGAATTCAATACATGGAGGGCCAAAACTGAACAGTTTGATACGGAGCTCAATGACATGCGCATAAGATGTAATTGGACTGTGGATAGAATGAGGACTGTCGTTCACCTCAACGAAAGAGTCCTTGATGAGATGTAATCATTTTTCCACAATTTTTCATACGATATGAGGATTATTATGCAAAATTTTAAATCCGTCCTTTGGTTTCCATCTTGTAGCCCGTTTCTGAAGAGCAGAATTGATGCACTGGATAGTCATGGACGAGTTGGACCTGGAACACCGCTGTCGCCACCGCGAAGCGTAGCTTCTCCACATGTGGCTAGTGTTTTTGGATCACGTAAGTTATTTTCAAAAAGAATTCACTAGCTAGGTGATGGCGTAGACACACGAATTGTTTATTTTCTAGGTATGCAACACGCATCTGATGTCCTGAGAGATTTTGGACGGCCTGGAACCATGGCTTCGCCGACATCGACAACACGACAGAATACTGCTACCCCGAGTGCACCAGCAGCTTCTCAACGTGAGGCTTGTACTTTAGAAGCACGTAAGTTATTATTCTAAAAAAGATTCTGTCTGTGTGAGCTCGTTCGAATGATTAATCAAATTTTTCATTGTCCAGGTCCAGGTTACGCCCGCTGCCCATTATGCCATAAGGAACTGACAAAGAATTACATGGGCACGCATCTTCGCAAGCATTGCAAGAAATCTCTACATCACATCTAACCGAGTTTCCCTCAGTGAAATCAAACTTTTGAACAATCCTTGTAAATCATGGTTAGCAAGGTTGAAGAATAAAAGATGTTGAGTATGATTCATTTTTTCATGAAAAACAACAGACTTTCATTGATTGTCATGCCAGAATAACTTGCTTTTCTTGAATCATTAATTGATTATATTTAGAGTCTTGAGGGCTGTCCACCAGCGACGACAAAGTTTTCGCCGGTGACGTAAGAAGCATCTTCTGAGACAAGGAATGAAACGATGCCTCCGATTTCTTCCGGGTTACCGATCCGTTGCATTGGAACGTTCTCAATAGCTTTGTCATGAACTTCAGGAGTTTGTGTCAACTGAAATGACAACAGTTACAAAATGCATCTCATCAGTAGTCATAGCAAAGTCCAAATTATTACGGCAAAAACTTACGGCACTGCTAAACCGAGTTCTAATAATTCCAGGACAGACACAATTAACCCGAATTCCATCGGATGCAAGATCCTGGGCCAAAACCTATGATTCGAAAGTTCGTTAGTTTTACTACAATCTTTAGAGATTAAGAGATTTAAAGATTGAGCCCCGCTTCCATTACCTTCGTCAAGCCCAACAATGCCGTCTTGGATACCGAGTAAGCACCTAGTAGCTGTGAATTTAAATAACATAATTCATCAGGTTGCCATGACAACAATTTCAAATCTGTTTAACTTACACTAAATGGACTGAATCCAGCAATGGATGAAATAAACACAATACTTCCTCCTTTCCTTGCAGTCAAATGGGGATGAATTTCCTGAGCCAGTAGGAACGAAGCCTTGACATTGATTTCGAAAATCTTGTCCCATGATGATTCCGGACACTGAATAAGAAAAATATATTCTCCACTGGCCAACATTTCAAAGGATTTTTTCGAATTAATGAGCTTACTTGAATAGCAGGTCCAAAGTGGGGATTCACTAAAATTCATAAATTGTATCTCATTTGAAAAGGTACTTCCATCTCGTTTGTACTTCTACAAATAATTTGAATAGCTCACCAGCAGCATTAGAAACCAAAATATCAATGCCTCCAAATTTAGCAACCGTGTCCTCAATCAATTTGGTCCTATCTTCCCCATTCCCCACATGACACACCATCCCCTTCAGCTCTTGCTCCGAAACTCCCGACTTGTAAATATCCTGCAATGCTTGCTCTACATTTTTCTGCTTTCGACTGCTAATCATCACCTTTGCTCCATCAGAAACCAACCTCTTGGCGATTGCCAATCCGATCCTGCAAACCCATTAACATTATTAGTAAACATATGAATACATTTCATTAAAATCCATTTGTATTTTAATTATTAAGTGTAATTTCTACATTACTCACCCGTCTGTTGACGCTGTCACGATTGCCACTTTGCCGGAAAGTTTCTTGGAAGCAGCTGCAGTTGAAGACATTGCTCTTGTCAAACCACGGAAATACGGTGACACAAGTTGAAATTTAGAAACTAGCACCATGACGACAGTTTATCACACACTGGCAATCAGGCACACCTCTACGAGACTATTGCAAGTAATAAGTTTGAAGATAAAAAACACTACTGGACCTGACTGCAAAACAATTGGCAGATAAAAGTATCATTCGAGGCTCATCTCATCATATTATTCAGTTCGTCACATTGCATTTACAGTTCGCGCGAGTAAAGTCCAAAAGTCAAATGCAGGAGAAGGTAATTCAATGGGACTCTCATCTCAAGAAGACCTTGAATGCTCTCACAACTTGTCCCACATAGGCTTCGACTGTTGTATAGTTCAGGCCAAAACTCATGTAGCAACTATCTTGACTCGTTTTGACCTAATTGGGAGCCATATTGGATTTCTCCAGAACATCAAATTCTAACAATCGTGCTTGACCTAGCGAGTTGAATCTGATTCCAAAATTTCTAGAAAATTCAGTCCCGTTCACTCTTCTCCATCATGAGGTGAAAATTGGAGCTATTCTGTCAACTATAGTTATCATAATTTCGAAATGATTCAATGACTAAGACCCGAGACAAAGATGGCTGGACAAGAACAGTACAAATTATGGCCAAGAGAGGGTGTTTACAAAGGCTGAATTTCCACCTTCGTCACGGCCACCCTGAAGGGAATCTAGGATGCTGAATTCTGAAAGTGTCACTAGAATCATGACAACTTCGCAATGTGACATGCCCCCTGGTGCTAGTGGAACATGGGGAAATCCCAAGACTAATCGATAAATCCGCCGGTAGAGCCCTGAATTTAAAGTGACGGGATGACAATATTATTATGTTTGGGATATGGTGACGAGGACGAGGGTATTGGAAAGCCCGTGGGTTAAGTGGAGTGAATATGTACTTTGTGCTGGAATGAATGCATATGGAAATAGGGGATTACATGGATGCTAACGAGAAAAAGAGTAGGAGGAGGAGGAGGAGGAGGTGATGTTATAAAAAATGCATTGGAACTCGTTAGAGGCTTTTCTCCCTCCGTCATGGGACACAGAGGGCTGAGCAGAGAATACAAAAGCGTCTGGCTTTCCTTGGTTACATGTGGCATTACCCATCTGCTCATTCATATGGAAAATGGTATGGGAAGCGGGGATGATTTTCATATTAATGCCGGAGCATCGGAGATATTAGGGAAACTATGGAGGAGAGGAGGATGAGTAGCAGGGAAGAGTGGCGTGAGGAGAATCACATCCGGTTAGCCCTCACAAATGCGAAGCTCTTCTCTTTACATAACTTCCGCTGGGGCTAGTGATGGTATTGTGCATACCGACCGAGATTCATGTGTGACAAGTTTATGTTCTCTTTTGCTAAAAGGGAAACCACACCTGAATATGGAACAGACAAGGAGGAGAGACATTATGAAGGTCTCAAGTATTTCCCCTCGGTGGGGATGCGTCTGATTACCTCACACTTTCTGACTTTCAAATGAGCACATCTGTATGCTCTGGACTGTATGAGAGTCCCCTTTGTGACAGAGAAATTTGCAAAATCACACGGAACCGACACGCTATTGATGCCAAATCAGTCGTATTTTAGTTCTCTATCTCAGAGTCAGCTGCTGCCACTGCATGTCACACATTCACCTTCTCCCAAACTCCTTTGCTCACCCAGAAGGAACAGACTAAATTGAACCTTTGACTAGCTCAATTTATCATCTAATGATCCATTAAATATGTTAATTAGCTTGTACAGTCAGTTCCGACCGACGTAAAGGTCTCTTTTATTATCATTTTTCCGCTATTAAATGACAAAAATGGAAAAGGGAATATGAGAAGCATGTAAGAAGAGTAACATTGTGTAATAAGCGCGAGACTTACGATCTTTCAGGGCTTATGTGTCTGTGCATGCGTGTGTCTTTCTCCCAAAATCGTTCCACTTTAATTTGCAATTCCTTCTTTGACTTCTACGGCCTGTGGCCCAGTCATAAATTTCTTTCATGGTTTTTAACTATTCCTCCTCAGTGGCCTCAATAGGCTGACCCTGCCGTTGGAATTCCAAGGGGGAAGAGAAGAAGATGATTACGATGGCGACGACGAAGATGACGACGAGTACCAGTAGATTTCAGATGCAACTGGGTGGATTGCAATGAAGGAGAAACAGGTTCTGTTACTAATATTATATGCCTTTTAAAACATGGGCTGGTATTAAAGTAGACCAGACAAGGACTTACAGCAGAAGCACCATCACCAGCAGCCGCTCTGTACGACCAAAGAAAATACTTGATTAACATGCACATAACACTCGGAACTTTACTACATCCTTGCGTGCTTTACAATTATCACCGATCCAATCAAATAAATAATCCTTATTGCTAGAGGTACATGGACCAGTACCTAGGCTCGGGTGATTCGTCACACAGAAAGTCCCGTCTCCTTCACACCATCCACGGCCATCATGCAGCATTATAATTAGCCTTAACTAATTTATCACCATTTTTCATGCGCAAAGGAAGCCATTCGCAAATTGCATGATCTAAATAAACACGTTACACAAAGAGTGGAGAAAATCTCGGTAAGAGTAGTGGCTCAGTTCTGCCGACAGCACGCCCGATAATATTATACACACATCCACGCACTCGCACTGGCCTGCAATTACGCCCGTGCTAATGCTCATCATTAGAGTCAACTGATCGTGAAGATCGGCCAGTTGAATGAATGAGAGCGAGTGCATATGATATTGAATAGTGATACGGCGGGTTGAAGTGAAATGGATTATGTCCTATCAGAACCTTGGTTGATGAGACCATTATTTTTTCTCATTTTCATTCCGACAGAGAGATCTTATGGCTTATTAAATGTTGTGTATGGTATATGTCATAACACAGCTGACGGCTTGCGGTGTGGCCTATGGGGAGCTTGTGTAGGATATAATGAGGACGTTACAAGGGGAAATTGCTCTTTCACCCGTCGGCTCTACCCGCTTGAAAATGGCAATTTAAACTTGAGTATTGCACTGAAATCAAGGACAAGTGGCCGCAGGGTTCGAGGAATTTTTTTTGCAGTTTAGCTTTCAGTTTTTATTCGGTATCCCTCTCAACAACCATAATGTCAGTTATTGGTCATGCGGTGATGGAGGGTTTGACCGGGATCGAAGGATTTAATTAGGCTGAGCATTCTTATGTGCACAGTTCTAACATATTGCTGAGCATACAAGACCTTTAAAAACAGAATTGTTATGTGTAGAAATCGACCTGGAGGAAGGATGATGTGGATTGATGAGAAGACCCGGAGTTAACAACCAGCAAGGTTAATTACATGTTGACAATCCGTTTCATTAGGGAATACCTTTTCTCGTCAAGTTGTGTGGGCACGTAAAGACAAGGACTGGAGGGCGGCATTGCACAGCCCAGGTATTTACTGTCTAACTGACGTGAGATGAGAACTTGCGTGGTCAAGTTGTACATACAGGAAAGTGACATAGAATAAAGACCCGGTTTTTGTTGTTTTGCCCTAGATCCTTGGTTGCATAATGAGGCTAGCTGGTTTTCTTCTTACTGTCCCTATGTCTAATGTGTTGTCTTCCCTGTCTGTGTCTGTGTATCCCAAGCCGTGTTCGCCTTCCATAGCTTGACCAATAAAGGCCATAGCGCATGTAACAAAGTAAAAGCCTCTCACAAGTGACCATGATGCATTGAATCCTTAGCTTTGCCACAGCTTATGTGAATGCACACACGCCGATGTCAGAGTGTCACGATCCTTGTAGTGTGCCCTACAGTGGGAAATATTTGATGTGATCCTATGTGTAGTAACTTGGTATGCATGCATGGTGCACTTGTCTGCCGTCCTGAGCGTGTTGCCTCAGTGCCTGCATCATCGTATGATTACAGAGAGTTAGCCTTTTAAAACTTGAATGATTTTTTTCTTTTAGTCACCATAAGCAAGGAACAGGAGCTGGTCATTCTGTGGGCCTTATCTCGTCTTATGGCCACATTGGCCGTACATAGAATTCACTTGTGAAATCCATTTTCTTCGTCTGGCCCTTCGAGTGGCTGGGAATTTGTGTGCATGCATAATGTACACACACCATGTGGTTTGATGAGGACTTCTCATTGCATTTCGTAGTGAAGACATTGAATTGTTTAAATGATGAATGTTGATTTCCAATATGATGAGGGTCGGCCTTGCCAAAAACTGTGTTCCTTCCAATGCTGCTCTTCTGCCACTGGCCATTGGGATAAGGATTTAAAGTGACTTTTGTCTATTTTATCCGGGTCAGTCTTTCTTTATTGTACATCCTTGGATAAACACAGGTTGCGCTCTTTAACCCTTCAGTACTTCAGTAGTCTTCAATACTGAAGAATGTGAGAGCATGGAAGAGAATACTTGTCTAATAAAGTACATGAAAACCCTACCTTTCTCGAAGACTATTTGTTATCCCTGTCAAGTTAGTAGTGAACGCACAACAAATCATCCCTGCTCAATGGGATAATCTTGTATCCGGTGAGCTCTTGATTAGCCCATGAAGAGCATGATGATTATATGCTCAAAGAACCTGTAGCTCCCAATCAATCATTCAAATTAAATAGGATGTAACATTACAAAGGGTGCCAGGGCGGATTTCTGGACCACGTCTATCAATGAATCCTCTCGCAACGCTCTTTATTATTCCTGTACTGGGACGACAGGTAGAAAACAAGTGACTTTGCAATGGACCAAGTGCAGTTAGCCGTCATATCGTTAGACCAACTGGTTTCGACAATTCCCTTGTCTTTAAAAAAGAACTGGGAGATTACAACAGTTAACTATTTGGGAAACTGTAGTCATTGGAAATTGCCGAGAAAATTCAGCAAGGCTAACAACAAATTAACGAGACAATGAGTAACATATCAAGTTGTCAATGAGACTGTCAGTTCGCATTAGCGCATTTTCCCGTTGAACCCCTCAAACCGTTCTTTACTTAAGTTCCTGACCTTTTGGGGGGAAAATTACAATACAAGTTTCTAATTTTATTATCTGCTGAGCTGAACATTCTCAGGTGGACAATTACCACGTCTTGCTGTCACCGGATCCTGCAAGGACGAGATTCTTATCTAAACATCATCCTCTTGCTACTACTGACACATCTCTGTCAACATTCTTAGGCTGCTTTGGCCGAACGTCTGTGCCTAACCGGCACATGAAACGCGCTAACAGAGGCTTATGCGCACTAGAATTAAAAGCGTCACATTATTTACACGTAAAGGGGCAAGGGGCTTTGTACATTACAGACACTTAGACACACGTAACATCCTGGGTTATGAGAGACAAGCGACACTCCCGAAACAAGGCCGCTTCCGGAGGTGCTCATATTAAAAACTGAATCAAACTAATAACATAATGTAGAGAATTAGCACATTAGGGACATTACGCCGCGCATTCTGATTTCATCTCAACTGAAGGAATGAGCGCATTATGACAGCATCATGATGAAATATATGGGCCATTAGTAGTAAGGGCTCCTTGCTCATATTATGATTTAATTGATACAGAAAACCGGATCCCCGTCTGTGCTCTGCTAACATTGATTACATTATGAATACAATTAACGGGCTTTAATATATGACTGGCATACATGTATTAAACGATCATAACAAGTTTATCTGTGTTGCTCACACGCCATCGCCCCGCCAGAGCTTCGTTGGCACTGGTCATGGTCGGTTACTCGTACCCAAGTACCTTTGACACTGACGATACAGATAAACCGAGCAGGATCTCCTTGGTAACATCTTCAGTGCAGGCATAGTTCTTTAGACACGCCAATAAAATAAACACGTCAATCTAATCACATTCCTTCTTTTCATTTCAATAACAAGTACTAGCTGCCTTTGGAAAAAATCTACCCGCTCTGATGAAGCATTAAGTTCACGCTGCGGTCATGGACGGGATGGACGAGAGAGAAATGAGAATGTAGTGCAGTTCCTATAAACATGGCTGTTTCACATAATGACCACCAGATGAGACGCCCCGGAAGAAACACATTGTTTTAATTGTGACAATAACTGGCTTTAGGGGACTTTTGTATATTGGCATCATTTTTGTCATTCTGATTAGTACGTATGTTCGAGTTCTATAGGGCTCGAATTTGAATTTATGTTGTTAGTACTATTAGAAAAAATTTCCAGATTTTAGTATGATTCGTTCGATCACTTTATTATTGGACGCATGGTGCTTCAAACTTGCAGACATAAAAAAATGAATATAAATGGGGTTTTAAGTAAATAAATTGCGCTACAACAAGCTCACACCCACGAAACCGACAGAGTTGCAATTAACGTACAAAGATTCAGATTTAATGATCAGTGGCCACTTTATCATACAGGGGGGATTTTTTATCAATCCGAAAACCGCTCGACTCTTCAGAAATCATTACAGCCCAACCCTATACGATAGAAATGGAAAATTCACTTGTTCATTCTAACGAAATTATGAGCCTGCGGCTAAGGAGATATTCGATTGTACTAAATTGAAACGGGACGGCGAGTGTAAAAACAAATCAAAGATCAATTAAATTTTTTATAGCGAAATGGTGCGTGAGCCATTTGCAAGTACTTTAATGCTAGGAGAAAAAAAGAAGGCACTCTCGATGCCAGAGGTCTATCATAACGGTGATGAGAAAAAGGGGAAATCTTATAGTCAACTTGATCTCATTTTTTCCTTGAAAAAAGAAAATAACCTTGACATTCCCAATATGTGGATTATCGCTCCGAGTTGTTGTCATAGTTTACAGACATGCGGACAGACAACAACGGGTTGATTATTACACGAAAAGAAACCCAGGTGGACTCCTCATAATTGGCGTGAAGATTGGGAATGTGTGGCAATGACAGAGGACCTGTGTGTGTCCGTGTTTCATGAGCATGGCATATATGATTACAATGTTACGAGACAAGGTGCGAACTAGATTGACTTTGCATACAGTTTGTCACACAAATATGGAAAACGCAACAGGAGTTTGGATGAATTAGGGGAGTCTGCAGGATTCTTAAAGGTAGTAAAAGGAGGAGGAGTGTTTGTTAAAGTAGCAAGTTTTTGAAGCGGGAAGTGGATTAGCTAAGCGGAGTAATGCTAAGGATGCGAGTATGATGAGATACATGGATGGAGCAGGAGTTGGAGTAACTTGTAAACAATGAAAATGGTCGCAGGGGAATGTGTGTTTGTAGATTTCGGGATCAGTCACTTGTGACCAGGATTTAAGCTAGAAAGGAGTTGTTAGTGTGAAGTGAGTAACTACTGATGATGAGGATGATCTGTGGTAGCATAGTGGTGTGGTGGAGGAGAATATTGGTTTGGGGAAACGAACCATTGATACTTAGTTGGACGGTTAGTTAAGGGAACCCTCAAGTAATACTGCCTTGCATAACTAGTTTCATAACCGGTTTCAAATCTCTATTAGAACCGACAGAGTTTCAGCACTTAAGCTTAGTCTTTCTCAAAATCTTGGACAGTGAACAACAACAATCATGAGGTGTTCTTAGATCCTTTCATTCAGTTTTTTGTCAGCCTTCAAAACCGAAGGAGGTTCGATAGGCCTCTCTTCAAAAAGTGAATTTTAACAGTGAGAACTGAAAAAAAAAGTTTCTGAGGAGCATTTTATTTCAAAATTTGCAAAGTCACACAGTGCTCGTGAATATGGTAAGTTTAAGAAAAAGTTAATTAAACCCAGAGCTTTGTGACAAGAGATTTTAACAAGGAAAAATCTGTGAGGCATTTCACCCCTACAAGCCTTACTTTAACCTTGAAACGTTTATCACCGTTCCTTCTTCTAACCAAATCCCACACTACATGAAGCTTTAACAACAAGACAAGCTTTTACACAGTATTCAACAAGGAGAATCTAACAGAATTGCTCACTATGGTTACACAGCTCAAGTTACTAATTTTAATCCCCCTGCTGGGATTCGTGAGTGCTGAGTACGGAGGACTATTCAAAGAGTTCAAGGAGGATTTGAACGAGTATTTGACAAGTGAGGAAGTGGACCGACTTGTTTTCGCCAATGATGAGTCTGTCATTAGTGAGAAAATTAAAAATCTTCCGGATGGTAATATGAGCCCTCCTGGAATTGGAAAGCATCACTTGCCGTTGCCGACCATGGATCCGGCATTGGAAATTGTGCCCAATCCACCGATCGTCAAGAAGCTTCCACCTCCTCAGAGGAATAATTTCATGAGCATGATGAAGGTAAGCAAACAAAACGAACTTGTTCGTCGCCCTTCGCCCCTCTTTCTGTCCGCCTACAAACAATTAAAACAAGTCCGATTATCACACGGACGTTGCCGTAGAAGTACAAAATGAAGTAGTAACACATACATGGACTAATGATCCATTAACTCACCCCTTCATTCTTTTCACTATCTCACATTCCAGAATGCCGCCCGGATGCTGACTCGGACTCAGAATCGGGCTGCTCGGGCTCATCATAATCCAGTGCCACATTTCCGCGCTCGTCCTTCCACGCTAACCTCATCCAACCCGGATCCTTTGGAAATGGCCTTCAAGAGGATTGAAATCATGGCATCTCGAGCCGGTCTCAACATGTCCTCAATTCCAAGACGAAATCAAATGCAAGTTGTCAAACGACTTATTCCCAAGCTCCCACCTCGTATGGCACAATTGATGAAGACTACGATGGATCACAATAGTGGCAGACTGTTTGACTATCTTCCTGAGCCAGCCCGTGATCCTCTAGTCGAGGACGATCCCAATTTTCTTAGTCAATTCATGGACGGTGCCAAGGTCAACATGGACGGTGCCGAGTACAGTTTAAACGATCACAGCACGCACGCTTTTGAATTTGTTGAGCCGACCCATGAAATCATTTCAAATCCAAATGATGAAATCACCTTGTCGGATCATCAGCCTGGAACTGATTACTCTGTCCCAACATTCGATTCTGCATCGCCTTCAGTTCAGCCATTCGGATTCTCTGCTCCTCCGTCTTTCGAACATAGTGCCCCTATCGGTGGTTTTAGTGATTACTCTTCAGCAGCACACAGCTCAAATGAACACTCACAGTCAACTTTGACAGGACCTTCCTCATTTCCACCATCCTTGTCCGCGTCCATCATGTCCTCAGTACAGAAAAGTATGTCAGCTCCAATGACCCAGACTGCTGGTCTGAGAACATCCGCTGAATTGTTGGAAACTGGACCTCTTATTCACCAGTCCGAATTTTCGTATTCAGCCTCACAACCCTCCTATTTGAACTCCCATCTTGTTCAGGCTGCTCATGCGATTGATTTGAAACCGATTGCTGCTCCATTGGTATCTGAAACACACGATATTCAATATGCGGAAGCAAGTGAAAATGTGCCCTCAATTATCTCCCCGCATTACAAAAATAATAATGATAATAATCTCCGATCCAACAAAGCCTTGAAAATCACCAGTATCAAGAATGCCACTCCTTCAACTCCAATCATCCGGGTGTCTATGCCGACCAAGGACGATATCAAAGTCCAGAAACCGATCCGTGTGAGTATCATTACGAAAGATGCCATCACACCAACTGCTACCAATCCCTTTGCTGCCAATGTTGAGCCCGTCATCACTGCGGAAGTCGCTGAAGTGAAGGAGGTTAAGGACATCAAACCTCAACGTCATTCCGTAGAGGAATTCAGTGCCGAGGTCAAGGCTAAGGAAAGCAGTGGAGAGATTCAGAGTCGACCTCGTGAGAGTGTCGAAATAAGAAAGTCGGAAAGCGTGGAAATCAGATCAAAGGAAAGCTCCTTAGAATCTCACCATCATCATCACCACCATGTCCCTACCACAACCACCACCACTTCCACCACACAGCGCACCACAACTTCTGCCAGACCCACAACAACCACCGAAAATACCATCACTCTTCCCATGACCAGCGTCAACAACGATGACTTGCTCCCATTGGCATCTTCCGTTGAGAAATTCCGCGAACATCCTCCAACCCCTGGGCTTTTGTTGAAAGAATTCGAGGACTACGGTGAGGACCAGGACTTGACCTCATCTGAACTTCTGGCTGAGCTCAAGAAGTACAATTTGGACTATGCTAATTCTCTGGAATTGGACTATCCATTGGCACCCCATCCCTTGGAGTATCCAGACCATCCTGAACATCCTGATAATTCGGACCCAATTTTGTCCACTGCCACCACATTGACCTCACCAAGGCCAACACAAGAGAGGCCCCTTCAACCCGAGCTCAGGCCACATGGACCACCACCAAGAATGCCACCAAGGCCCCCCATGAGACCGCGTGTAAGACCGCCACCACGTTTCCCACCTCACAGACCCCACAGACATCACCCTCGACGACCTCCTCCAGGTCCAGTCCGCCCTCCACTCCGAGTTAATGACGTTACAGTCAGTCAAATCCCACAAATGATTCAAAAGGAGTGCGATTACTTCAGTGAGGACCTCTGCCTTGCCGTTCAGGATTACCCCATGTAAGTCATATTCTCACGATTGAGCCTCTCTACCCTATATTAAATGAGTGAAATTAACTAATTATTTTTTGTGTATTTTTGTGAAGTGAGGCAATTAGTGAAGCTGTGGGAAAATCAGATGCCACTGGCCTTATGGTCAAAGAGCCCGGAGAGAGTAACTGGGTCGATGGTGTCGGGAAACAACAGGAAGGTGGCTACAACTACAAACATTATTTCGGAGACGGGAAGGTAAATGCAGGTGAAGGCCATCGACACCGGGACTTTGCCGGTGAGGGCGGTTTCCTCTGTCCCAGCAAAGTCGCCTACGGCCATGTGAAGAAGGGCAAGAGTTACACAACTGGAGAATGGAAATATATTGTTAATTATGGAGACGTGAGCCAAACGCTGAGACTTGAGAAGTGTTTGTAAGTTCAACTGAATAATTTCAACCTCCTTCCTTACTACTATCTCTGGTGCACTTTCTTCAACTCTTGACCACTATTTTCCTGTAATAGTTACACGACGGAACCTGGAAGATTTTTTTTGTATACTTGCATTTTCGTTCTATTTTCCCCCTTCTTTTTTCTTGACTTGATATGTGGTTTCATTTTCGGAAATTCAATCTCTCGAAAAACTTTTACGAAATATAATTGGATATTATTTTGTAAGTCATTCTCATCATCAGTCATTATTACTCAAGTATTGTTGAATAATGATGGTAGACTTGTTTGATGTGAATATGCTAGCGAGTTGAAACTATGTGCGTCATCAGGGTGTAATTGACAGAGAGAGAATAATAACCGGCCGGGGAATGATTTTTCTAGGTCACCAGGCAACTCCTGCAGCTATGTCTTGCCCCACTATAGGACTGCTTGCACTCAAGTCTACAACTACCATCGACTTCTGGCCTGGGACTCTGAGAAGGGTCTTCACATGGATATTTTTAAGGTTCTTGTCATCTCCTTTTGTCCTCTGTTTCTCTGTTTATGATGATGAGCACTACCGTTACTGAAGTTGTCAGTTGTGTTTACGAAGGTTAATTGCGTTTGTGTGAGATAATAATGAGGAATTTCTCCTGTTTTTTCGCTTACACACACAGATCCCCACATGTTGTACATGTCATGTACAAGGTTACTACATCCCAGGACAACAGCACGGTGTTACACCCGCTCGACGACGAGATCTACCACCAAAGCTTCAGTATGCGGCCCAACAACAACGACTCAGACTGGCTCAGCAACAGGCTAAACTTCAGCATGCACAGAAGCAACAACAACAGCATAAGCAGCAGCACCAACAAGCAGCAGCTCACCAACAGGCCAACTTGAGACGAGAACAAGCTCAACAGGCTCAACAAGCAAAACAGCAACAATCCAAGTTGAACGATGAACTTCAGGAACTGCTAGCCCAGTATTCAAGTCTGAGGGAACGTATTGCCAAAAAGAAAAGTAAGTCAAAAGCAAACCAGAAAAATTATGCGTCATCGATTCCGTGTGTGTTCCTTGTACTAATCACAGTACCGGTCTTTCACATATTACACAGTCACATATCATTAGCATCACTGAGTCACTGTGTCAATTAATTATAAATTATAGACCTTTGGCGTAACACTTTGTGGGTCGTCATGTTATGATAACAACTTGCAACTATTATGTTTCATTGCAGATGAAAGACAGAGCGTTGTCACCTACAGCATGACATACTCCAATTCAACAACCAAGGAAAACGCCAAACGAGAATCATCCAACCAGGAAGCACCATTGAAGAATGCCGGACCAGCCATGCAACGTCTCCAACGCGCAATGGTCATGACCATTATGAAGAGAATGAAGAAGGGCAACTCCACTGACAAAGTCAAGAAGAAGCTTACTCAAATGCTCAAACTGACCAATCTTCAGGGTAAACCAGGCACCGGTAATAAGTCTCATTTCAATGGAACGGCTCACAAACTCAAGGCTGCTCGTGCTATCAAACTCCACAAGCTAGCTCAGCTCCTGACTGTGATGAAGAAGAACACTGGTGGAAATGGAGGCAATAGCACGACGAGCGGAAATAGCAAGAAGAACAGACAAGCTGCAGCCGTCTCTGCTGCTCTCTCCAAGCGACTCCAGGGACAGCGCTCATTGATCAACATGGCACGGCGAACCCGGAGCGGTAGACAACATCCGATGGAATCCAAATTGGACAAATTGAAGCTGTTATTGAGTCGTTCATTACAAAAGCGCAATCGGCAGGGCAGTAATGGGAAGACACAAGGGAAGCAGGCCAGTAGTAATGGGAAGAACATGAACGGACTTCCAATCAAACGATTACAGCTATTGCAGCAATTGCAGCAGCAGAGGAGAAGGAACCAAAACGGCCGTACAAAGCAAAGACTTCGTTTGGGCTCGAAAAAACCCAACAGCAAAGTTAATTACTCCTATCACCCCATCATGGATTATTTTGGAGGGAGTAAACCCAGTTAAATTCACACGCAAACTGTAGTTTAGAAAATTTTTAAAATACAAAAAACATACACGCCTTTAGTTCGTTCACGCTGTGGATGAATTAAGTCCATATTTATTGACTTATTATTTATTTATTCTAATTTTTAAGACGGTTGGTTCTGTGCGGTAATTTAAGCTCTCTAATCTCTCGCTAATATTTTGTATTAATATTTGTAACTGAATGGTAATTTATTTTTTGTACATAGATATAATATATTTCTCTCCAAAACTCTCCGAGTGCAATATTTATGACGAGATGTTATAGTAATTTATTATTTATTTTTTGTAAAATCGTGATGGTTACGTAAGCTATTGTGGTTCAATGAGTAGACACTAGTAGTACCATTGACTGGTAATGTCTACCTCGTCAGTACATTATAATACTCAAAATACTTGGTTTTCCCCGAATTAGTACTATTTTGTTGTGTTACTGATAACCCCTCTACACACAGACCTTATTAGGTATTTATTTATTTATTCATTATTGCTTCAATGTGAAGGTGCGTTTGTGAGAAGTCAGAGGAGAATCCTATTGTCTGTGTAGAATGTAAAGAAGTTCAAGAGTGAGTAAGTCATTAGGGACTACTATGTACTTTTGTTTCAAATATACATCAGCAAAATCAGGAAATAAACAGTCATAAAATTATGAAAAT
Source organism: Deuterosminthurus bicinctus (assembly GCA_034698825.1). Classification (NCBI taxonomy): domain Eukaryota; kingdom Metazoa; phylum Arthropoda; class Collembola; order Symphypleona; family Bourletiellidae; genus Deuterosminthurus; species Deuterosminthurus bicinctus. The sequence continues at coordinate 20,024 of JAQIWI010000048.1, forward strand.
GACTCCCTATCTGTCCACTACCCGCCCTTCTGCTACCTCAAAAGTAGTCATTGTTCAATTTCCCCTCGACCTTAGTTAGGAGTGGAAGGCCTTTTCCCACTTAATCACCTACGTGGGTAATGAAACCTCCCTTTTGCAGTAGTCATAGCTGCAGTGACCTGCGTTAAAATCCTGATGATGCCGCAAAAAAAGAGGCTCATCTAAAGAAGTCTTCTGCTCTTCTTCTTCCAACGGTCGTGTGGAGAACAAAGTATTACGACCTCGTAAAAGACCGACAACCTGTTATTGCAAAGAACCATAGTCTCTCTCTTCCCCATAAGGCCAACCTTCTCGGTGGAATGTACAGCTGGAACAAGGAAATGTTATTATTATTATTATAATGCTTGGCTACTGGCCGCAGTCATATTGACAATTCTTCCCTGCCACTAGTACAACCACTACTGGTGGCGTAAATGGGGAACATAAACCAGTCTCGCCTTTGCCACGGCATGGAACGCAGCAAGACAATGACTTTAATTGTCTCTTTGGACATGGTTTCCACAGCCAAATGACTTTACCATGGCCGCCCATAACGGCTCAACGCGTTCATATGTAAACCCTCTGTCCAGCAAGGAACAAATGACCATCCTCCCTGCTCAAGTGGAATAATTACCAGGATACTTCCATCCATATTCGGCTGGCTAATGCGTCAAACTTGCTATCTTAACTGTTGGCTTGACTACTGACTTGGTGTTGTTTACAACTCTATTTCATTCCGTTTACGGCGATCATTTATACTTGCTGAGCACAATGGCTCTATCAGGCTTACTATTTCCCCACATTTCCAGGTCCATTGACGTCTGACTTGAATGGCTTGAGAGACATGGGTGAAACGAGGTTTGTTTTTGCGATGTTGATTTTTTATTTGGCGTTTTCTTTAGAAAAATAGCACAAAAATTTGATAAAATCTCTCGGTGTGTATTGGGAAATAAACAACTGTGTGGTGTCATGCGTTGAAAAAACAATAAAAGACAAATGATAGGCGGATAAAGGCTTTAGTTGACATAAGGGATGGATATGGCTTAGTAGTGACCATGTCCATGCCGGTGTCCGCCGTGGTGACCATGGTGGCCATATTTGTTCCCGTGGTGATGACCTGCAATATGCCAAGCATAGCAAATCCCAATTATAAGAATTTGGGAGTGATGCAATGCTCGTCTAAGTAAGCTTTAGGTACTCACCGCCATATTTGTTATTGTGATGATGGTGTCCATACTTGTTGTGGTGATTATGGTGTCCATGGTGGCCTGGAACAGAAGTACACATTATATACATAAGCCTGTGTTGATAGAAGTGGGGGACTTACCATGATTTCCATGATGGCCCTTGTATCCCTTGTGATGATCATCGTAGTGTCCCTTCTTGTGATGTCCATGGTGACCGTGGTGGTGTCCTACATGAACAAGCCGATAAGTCATTGTACTTTGTAATGAAAGTCTTTAAAGGAGCTCACCATGATGTCCTCCTTGATGGTGCCCGCCATAGTACTTCTTCCCATGATTATCTCCATGATGCTGGTGATATTTCCCATGCTTAGCTGTGGAGGCGAATAGAGAGGTAATAGGTTAGAGTGGATTACTTTGTGTGTACATGGCTTTGAACTAACCGTGGTGACCGTCATCGTGATGACTGTCATAAAATTTGTGATGCTTGGCATACTCATCTTTATGGTACTTGTTGTGGTAGCCTGTTGTATGGTGACCCTGCGAAAGAGAGTAAATTTTTGCAACATGTCCCTGTTTTTACTTTCAAATCTGCTTCGTCCGTTACCTTCTTGTGGTTTCCATGATGTCCATATTTCTTCCCTGCAAACATTCCAGAGAAAATATGGTTGTAAAGTACGAAAATGAGTGGAGGGTCTCAACGACAGACGATTTGGCTTTGGTAATGTGGGATATTAGAAGTGGAAGACAAATATCTTACCATGGTGGCCATAATGGCCATGATGTTTGTTACCGTGATGCTGTCCTCCATGATGATGTCCTCCGTACTTCTTCCCATGACCGCCGTGGTGTCCTGAAAGTTGAAAATTTGATTACCTCGCACAACACATGTCCATTCATGTGGGATGATGGAAGGAGATTTAACTCTCCTCACACTCCCATATCCCATAGGATATAAAGTTGTCACAGTAACTTGGTTTTCAAGTGATCATTGATGTGGAACGTGGCAAAGAGAGTGAATGTGTGTGTGTGTGTGTGTGTGAGTATATGTGTGTGTAGGACACAGAGAGAAAGGTCGGCTCTCTTCTTCTTCTGACACTTTGACAGCTGGTGGAACCATTTGCACGGTTCACTGCTATTTGCTCTGTTTTTCCGATTTAAAAGTGGGAAAGTTGAAGAGACACGCTGTGCACTTTCCAGATTTTCTCTCTCCCTCTCACCTTGATAATGCCCGCTGTTATGATGTCCATGTCGTCCATTATGATGTCCATGGTTTCCATGATAACTGCGTTCATGCCGTATAGAATACTTGAGCAAACCATGAATACAAATTAATGGAGCTTTGGGTGTAAAAAGCATTACCCATGATGACCCTTGTAGCCCTTATGTCCATGGTGACCATGACCACCGTGGCCTTTGTAGTGCTGTCCATGATGTCCATGCCCATGGTGACCGTGATGCCCATGGTGTCCGTGGCCGTGATGACCATAACCTGAAATTACAGGAAAGTTCATGATATCCAGCTCTCCGACCGGGTTTTGTCACCCTTTCTACCGACTTTAATCTGCGACAGCTTATCTATTTACACAACAATTTAATTTTCCCTTGTCCTTTCACAAAAGCGAATAGAATAGAAATTTCCGTAGGCAAGGCTTAAGCACATTTCCCTCGACCAGCGACTTGCTTTGATTAAACAGCCGAGAGAGTACATGGAGGCGCGTATGTGGAGGATAAACAGAGTAAATTAGATTTCCAGCAGTTTCTTTTCAGCTTGAAAATTACTTGTTCGGCTTCCACTCACACTCCCATGTATTTAAGCCTATGTGCACATTCACACATGGAAAATCTACTGTCCCTTCGTCTGGGTATTATACGGGAAGCGCATTGGAGATGCACGCAGCAGGCGACAAGATTGCTTCCAAAACCGTATGAACGATTTAAAATACTCCTAAACACTCTGTCACATTCTCCGACTTCTTCACTAGCTTGGCGAGAATGAGGGCTTCTCAGTTCTAATTCAGAGAAACCAGCATTCACATGTCCCATTCTTTTCTTCCTGTGAAAAATTTGATAGAAAATCATCATACCTGTTTCCTGGCCGACTAGATCTGTGGACTCAGCAATGATGAGATCCGTTGACTCAGCAGAGGAAGTCGGAGGAGGTTGGCTGAGATCACCACTGGTGCCATTTCCACCGCCACCACCACCAACATTCTCATTGCCCGCTATTTCCGATGCTCCTACAACAAACTGTAGAGCGCACAATGTACACAATAGTAAAGTCAGTTTGTTCCTATGCCACTTCTCCATGTTGACTGATGTCACTATTCACACCAACTTGGGCTATTTAAGGGATTTTCACTATCGCTCAAAATTTTTTCCCATCCCTCACATATCAAAGTCTATTCCCTTGAGTGCATGCAAAATTTCACTTTTCGGTCACTTAAATGCACTTTATATAACCAAAACAGATATGGTGATGATGTGAATGAATAATGAAAGTACCTGTGTCGTACTAAAGGGAACAGGATCACCAATATAGCTTGGTAGAGTTGAAAATGATGATGATGAAAAAATCAGAGCACATTGTCAATTCTTGTAGAATGACGGTGACCAGAAAAAACCTCCCGACTTCACACAACTTTGTACCAGTCACATACAAAAAATTTCATACATCATAGGGCGAAATAGCACACACAAATAAAAGCACACACGTTTGGCCAGTGCTCTGATAGTGTGCCCAATCAGGCCTCACATGCACTGCCTCACGTGCAATAGCGTAACAATTAACATTATGCTAATTTACCGCCGCTAACCCTATCGCTTTCTGTCAATGCTTTCCTTGCATTTTCTTGCAGTCTTGGTAAAAGGTTTCTTCTCTCCTCAAGACGTTCTGCACATACACACGCACACAAACATGCTACAAACACATACAAATGAGGCACTGTAAACATTTACAAGCGCATATACAGAAGCATTAGAAACTCAAGAATGGAAGTTTCAGAAATAGATGTAAAGAATTAATCCTACAGATAGGAATGTGGCCCTCTTTTCAATACGCCACTCTCCTGGGTTTCTTCAACATCTTCCAACAGTTAATTAAAATGTGAACAAAGTATTCTTTTTGAATTTGAACGACGATGATAGAGATGTTCACGGAGCATTATCATTTGCTGGAATGAGACGCTCAAGGATCTCCACTGGAGAGTCCAATGAATGTTGGGAGCCTGTTGAGTAAATCCAACCAACTTGAAAGGCCTATTGATGCGTGTTACAGGGAAGTCTAATGACCTTCTTTTGATTTTTATCAAATGAACCTGATGAATGGTATCGAAAGATCGGAAGTCGAAATTTTAGAAAAACCTCAAGAAATCATCTGGTCCTGATGTTGAGCTCAAATGTGAAAGATCGGGAATGGGAATAACGAGCTGTAAACATTGAAGTCTCTGCTTCAGTTTTCCGCCTTTGTCTCTGAGTACAGAGGATGCCGGAACTGCATAATTTACATGGTTTTTTGTCCTCTGTCAGCCCGCATCGTAATAGTTTCCCTAATTATTATTTACTTTTTGCATCAATCTATGCATGGACGATGCGGTAGTTGAGGATTGATACAAGTAACGAGCCTATCTTCCAAGTCTTGTATGTAAAAATGGGATTGAGGGAAGGTGGCTGAACGACAGGTTGATTACATAAAAACAAATTCTTAATGCTTTCCAATTTCCCCCCATTCTCTTCAACGGTGGATTACGTACAGAAAATTACTGCTCAATCAAGTGTAAAATTGAAATTTTTCCTCCATGTGTTCATGTGTATGTGAGTCTATTCAAGTAAGTCAAGTCAGTCATCAAAGTGTCTCTCTGCTTAAAAACTCTCGCTATTACACACATAATGTAGAGAGTTGTCTCTCTCTCTCGCACACACTCATACACACATATTTGATACGACAATGATGTTGGATCACACAGGGGGATGTGTGATAGTAAAAGATATAAAGTAACATGTGTGTTCACTAAAGTTCAAGTGGTTCTGATTGAAATACTCAGGAGATCATAGGAAAAGACAAAAGAAAGTTTCCTTTTAACTTCCCTTCTCTTCCCCGCCCGTCTTCTTCGTCGGCCTGACAAGATAAGAAAAGTTTCTAAGCTCTCTTCTCATTATTTCCACGAGCCTTTTCCAACTATTATTATCGCTACTACTACTACGGCTGCTAGTTCTATTCCATATACACTCAGTTACACTGAGCAGATGGACGTTTTCGGGGAGGGATGGCGCGGAAAAGAATCCAATAATTCTAGCCGCTTTCAGGATTATTTCCGTCCTCATCACGCAAACCCTCATGTCTTTTTGCACATGCATTTTTCCATCCCATATTGCCGAGGGACAAGTTAAGATTTTTAAGGCTGTCTGCATATTGTGATTGTCGGTTGCATTGGAACTGTGTGCCTATGTTATAGAGGTCCTGGACCAAGTACCATGATGATTACTACTGCCACCACCACCACCACTACCGTCATACCAGCTGGCTCGTGTCTTAAACTATGGCGTATGCTGCCATAAGTTAGGCACACTTTTGCTAACTCAACATTTCCCCCTCATCTCCTCATCCCCTCCAATCTTTCCTCTCTTTCTTCGTCTTCCTCCTCTTTACTCACCCGACTTTTTTTTTCTTCTTCTTCGTCTCCTCCTTGCTCAACGTTACTTCTATTTTATTACTTATATGTGTGGCCAGACAAATCTTTTCTCCTTCTTTTCCAGCTCATAGTGATAGAAGTAGTCTCTCTGGCTTTTTTACACTCCTTACTTCCCTTTTCTCCTCCCGTCTCTTTCTCATGCTCTTTTCAAGTCGGACATTCCTCTATTCCCCCTTCTTCTTTCACTCTCATACGTCATTGTTAATTCAAAGAAGACGAAGAAGAAGAGAAGGCTATAGGAATTTCCTAAAGATGCCCTGCTATACTGACTGATCCGCCATGAAATTGTACAGATGATGATGATGATGATTAGAGAATCTATATATTTTTGCGGAAGAAAAGAGCAAACAAAAGAGCTGGAGTGATATCATTGACGGTTTGAATTATGTATTTGCTATTTATTAGAGACAGAGCTATATAATTTTCCTCTGAGCACAAGTACGTACGTACGAGAAGGGCAGAGATAAACTGGTGTTCATCGACTGACAGTGTAATAATACTTGCACAAAGTCTTCCCAATCGTCTTGAGTAATTTATTGAAAGCATTCTGATTTGCTGCTCTTCTTTTTTTCCCTTTCCATTTTTCCACCCCACTGCTTCCCACTTATGAGATCCGCCAGTCCGTTATATTAAGGCGACTCACATGGTCGTATATCTATGGGCTCGTTTTATTACTCTCCCTTCGTCATTTCCTTTTCAAATGCCACACATTTGCAAATTGTATGAGAGAGAGAGAGAAGCTTGGAGCCCGCTCGAGCACGTCTGCTCCCGTTTCGCCCTTTAATGACACTGGCGGTCACCACGTGCTCATTCAGGTGTCACTACGAATGAGGCAACGAGTACGCCGTCGTTGGCAATTGACCACGGCGACAACGATAAGCTATTATGGAATTTAATTAGACTATACTTCCTGTATGATAATCGTCTCTCTCTCTTTCTCTACGTATATATATCTTCGCTACTTCACAGGCACGCACACATTCGGTTTGCCTTCGTGTGTGTGTTCGTTTGTGCGTGTATGACTGACTGACTGGTTGTTGTTGTTGTTTTACAGTCCCCATGGGAGGGTTATGCCTTTCTGAAATACCAAATAAAGCGTGAAAGTTGCTACAGCTGTCTTCTCTCTCTCTATTGCTCTTCTCTGAATGCTTTTTTCGGGCGGCAGGCAGGCGGCTCGGTTGATAAATTCAAAACGAGATAAAAAATCCAGAAGAGGAGCTTCACATCATGTGGTAGTTGAAGAAGAACAACTTATTGAAGCGGCATTATACCTGCAATCCTTCACATTCTCTTCGTGTGTTCATCTTCTGATTCAAATCTAAAGGGGGTATAACCTTTCCTACGAAATCTCAATAGAGGTGGAGGAAGAGGTGGAATAATAATAACAATAAAATTGTATGAAAAATCCATCCACGTAGTCATAGCAGTGGAAATTTAGTGGCTATCATGTGTATAGAAATAAGAGATGCTCTTGTGTGGTATTGTGTTGGCTGTGTACAAGAGCGTATGGGAAAGAGATAGGAACTACAACTACCACAACTCACCGCAAATTGAATGCTCAAGTAGCGGAGTTGGGAAAAAGGTGGCTTATTCGGGCAATAATAATCTACTGAGAGAGGGCATGGCTCCAGGAAATCCTTGGAGAAACCAAATAGTATCACTTTACCAGTTCCATTTAAGGAATTCCAACCACATAGAAGGTAAAATGTAAGCGGGATGACTGAGCTTGTGTATCTCATTATGATGACGCTCAGCAGAATCGGGATTCCACAATAAGAAGAGCATATGTAAGAGTAATTAATGCACGTATTAATGTCATTGGGTTAGGGGTCAGATTGTAAATAGAGATATTAACTGTGTATGCAGTAAAGATTATAACTGTAGCTAATGTATGAAGTGGCATTGTTATGTGTATGGAGCAAGGCATAAGAACTCCCGATGGGATTATTGAGACGAGGAGGAACAAGTAGAAGAAGACGGAATGCTCTATCTATGGAGTCTAAACGAGCTGGATTCTCGTATCACAATGAGCCCATAATAATCTCTCTCCATGTGTGCAGTAAGTACTAAGGAAGGTAATAATAAGTGGATGTACAAGCACATAATAATACAAACATCTTTATTCCCCTTTACTTTGTATTATTATTATCATCATCATGTGTCTACACACGCACTGCTCTTTTTCAATGGTAACTTTTAAGGAGCTTGGTCATAATTCAAAGGCTTTTCCTCCTCTCTCTCACTCCCTTGTCCCGTGTGTTGTGTGCACGCTTGTCATGCTTGGAAAAAATAATCCTGGAGAATAATAAATAAGCAAGTGATGGAATTGGAACAAGTTGTACACACACACTCCTTCCCTCCACTACTCAAATGGGCAAGGAGGGAATGAGCTCTTGTTGTGCTCAAGAGTGAGAGAAAAAACAATGAGTTGAAGTGCCAAAGTCGTAGCATTCCAAAAGCCGTGTTGTTGGGATGAACAAGAAGAATATACTGTAGAGAGATCAAGCTCATCTAAAGAGACCTTAACACATGCTTTAACTCTCACTTTATGCCGCGTCCTCAACTCTTTCTTCAGGCTCACGCAATGCAATGCCGATGGAACACACGTTAAACTTCCCTGGCTTTTATATTTCCACTAGAGCAGACATACACAATGCTCACACACACTCACATAGCAGTCACACAGTTTAGGATGGATTAGTTGTAACCATGAAACATGTGCGGTTAACGTGTGTGTATGTGTACTACTACTGAAGCCAATGGTGAGCCGGAAAAACGACTAGCTTTACTCTCTTGGCCGCAGAAGACTTTTGAGAAGTAGTCCTTCTCCAGCTCTCACTCTCGTCTTTATGCGTGGTCGTAATAGTAGACGAGAGGGAGTTATAAGCCAGGCATGTTCATTAGCAGTAAGCACACGAATATAGCGTGCCTCCCTATTTCACCCAAAAACTCTTACTTTGCCTATGAGTGGGTGTTCATCGCACACAGTAACAGTGAGAGAACTGTGATTACACTGCCACTAGTCTGACGGAAAGAGTCCGAATTAACTGTATGTACACACCATAGTAATAGTGTATGTCCTGTAGGGAAAAGCTCAAATCCGGCACACACGGATATAACTCTCCGTCGTGTGCAGAAAAGGAGGAAGGGGCATGGGTAAAGGTAATGGTGGGGATTTTACAACCTTCTACGACTATACTGACACTCATAGGCACACACATACAATTCAAATGCCTAAATAACTTGACAATGAGCGACTGTCCAGACACAGACGAATTGCTTCGTATGGCCACGGCATTCATTTGACTCTTTACAATGGCGAGCCTTTTCATCCCCGAGCAAAGGACGGTGATGATGATGAAGACGAAGAAGACTTGAATGAAAAAGAAGGCTCCCTCAGTATTCTATGGAGACGTAAGAATCTATCTCTCTCTCTCTCACACACACATACATCTATGCCTATGACATGGTAAAAGTTAAAAAGTTATTAGTAAAAAAAAACCTTGATCACGATGGTGATTACAGTGCTGTCCCCTAGCTGAAAACACTCAGACCACGTTGTCATGGTTACCATAGAAGTGAGAGTTACCAGAGTAACGGAGCCCTATACACCACTTTGATGATCATGTGTATAAAAACAATATGAAATTCATGCTGTGTAGTGGGCACTTTGCTCATACACAAACGCACAAACACACACTTGAGCTCCAGACACGGACTGGCCCTGGACCCCTTTATATATACTGAGAATAATAATAATGTGAAAAGTGCATGCATAGAAAATGATAGAGCTGGAAAGGATAACCATGGTGAGAGAGAGTGAGTCTGGATATAAATATAGGGTTTTAACAACAACATGGGACCGTTTAAAGACTCTGTCTATGTACGAGTTTTGTTGTTGTTGTGTGTGTGGTAGTAAAGTGTGGTAGAGGAGAGAGGGAAAGGCCTCGGAGAGAGAGATATTTACCTAAACATGTATACATATTACCTTTACATATCCCTGGAGAGCAGTCCTATGGTGGTTCCCTATCAAGTACTACTACTACTGCACACTTCTACTGCTTTACTCTACTGCTTTGATACTCTCACACCATACATACTGACAACATTTTAAATCTGGCCCTTCAGTCGTGTGTCAACAACGGGCCTGACTGAGAGAGAGAGAGAGACGAAGAAGGAAAAAACTGTGTCGAACCTTTAACGTGCGCTTTTGACGACGCATACTTTTTACTCTTCTCTGCTCCTCACTGCTCCTGCTTCTTCTTCATCTTTTCCTCATTCTACAAAGCTCTTTACACATCTCATCTTCAAACTTAACTTGGTCCAGCATACACTTTTAAGGACCGCACCAAACCACACACACACACACTCAAGCAGCACGGAGCATCGAGAGAGCAAGTCACACACACAGTCGTCAACCAAAGAATACCTCAAACCACACACACACTCACACACATCAGGTTACTATTACTACGGAACGGAACGCTGAAGAGATCCTCAGTCTTCTTCCTCTTCCTTTCCCGTTCACTTGTATGACAAGAGGCGCTCTCTCTGCCGCTCCGAATTTCACGGATTGTTATTATTAACAACTGCTATTTAATTTCACGTTCCCAGTGACATGTGGAGCTGACACTATTGTGGGCAAGTGCGCTGGTTAAAGATTACTCGAACGTTAGCTCATGGTGGATTGCGTTGTGTGAGTGTCGTCGTATTGTAATTATTGTATTGACAGGTAGGTGGATTTTCAATAATTAATTAGTCCACCTTTCCCGCGTACACTTCTGTGTCAGTGTGGAGTTAGTCAGTCAGTCAGTCATATGAGAGAAACATGGGAAAGGACGTCGGCTCATACTACTACTGGCCACTCACCTGACACCGGGGCCAGCCTCAAGTATGACAGTGTCTAATGGGACAGAGACAATGTTGTGTTAGATTCGTGATTGACAAACGGTTGGAATCAGTTGTTGGAATTTAAACGTGTGAGTGGATTACAAGCGGTGGGATGTAGCCGGAGTTACATGAGCCGGAGAAGACAAGTTCCATGACATAGCCAAAAGTCAATATCAGTAATAAATGTGAAGTGAGGAAATAAATTCTGAGAATCATGAAGATGTTAATTACGGCGGAGGTGGCGGAGAGACGACTACACCAACTGGTCACATCGATATTAATCTTAGCAATATTAGCATTAGGCTACAGGCTGGTGATTTTAGAAACTCAAGTCATTGAAATTCGTAGCGAGTTAGAGGCTTTAGCTGGATCATCATTATCATCACAGCCAGACGGCTCAGCGTCCAGCAACAGCGTGCTTCGAACAAGGCGGGATGTGAATAGTGTTAGTGGTGGTAGTTCTAGTGGTGGAACGGAGTGTACTTGTCCACAGGGTAAGTTGAGTTCAATCTCTCTCTCTTCTCTTTCTTTCAATCAAGAGCTAATGAGGAAATTACCAATTTACACAACAGACAGAAGAGAGAGAGGAGAGAAACTCCAGAATATAGCTATTGATTTTTCCTCTGGCGGTGCATTTATTTTCCCCACTAAATTTCCATATAGCAGCAGCCTCCTCCGCCTCAAGTTCACATCTTGTTGTTCCTCATCATCATCTCCCTCTCCAGTGTTTATTATAGAGGCGATTAAGAGTCGCGTCATGTCTCTTGACATGTCTCACCCTCGCTCATCTTCCGCTCATTTAAACCCAGTTTAGCGGTTTCAATAAATCCACTACTTGATCACTCAGTTCTCCAACAAGGCTTCTCTGCACACACATGCATGCGTAATGTGCATGTGTATGTGAGTGTGTGCATATGTGTGCACCCTGCGTTAAATTTCCCTCATCTTCATCATCAACTTTTATTAATCATCACAATCAGTCCATCATGATGTATGCAAATGTTATTTCCCCCGACAGACAGGAGCATTCCAACAGCACTCTCTCTCTCTCTCACTCCCCTCTTTTTTCCCGACCGAATTCCCAATTATTAGAACCACTTAGATCCATCAATCCACATAGTTTCATATGCTCGCTCACTAACATTCAATCTCTTACCTTAATAAAGACATGTTGTTAAACAGTCATAATTATTATGACTCTATGGGGAATGTCCGTCGGAGGGCGGAAGTAAATAGACAGCAAGTTTAGAGATGAGCAGGGCAAGTGGGATCGTCGTTAGTATTGTGGGTATATAAACGGATAGAAAGAGCCTTCAAGCTGGAAGTGATTTTCTCTGGATTCCCCTTTTAAGTACCTCCGGCGGTGATGATAGTGGCGGCGGGTTGTAGATTTTCCGCTTTTAATGCTCTACGCTGGAAGGAGAGACATTCTAAAGATATAGCAGCCATATAATAATAGTTGGTAATCGGCTGTGTTATTCCACCATAGCCCCCATGCGGAGCCTGTGTGTGTGTCTCTGACTCATCTATAAATTCTGAGGCAATAATACGCACACATACACATAAGAACTATCCTTGCGTAAGAGGAACTCAATGCTCAAATTACAACAAGTGATAGGAAAATGCGAGCGAGGTTGTGGCAAATCCAGCAATTACTGTGAGGGCATGAGAGAGAGAGAGGATTTTCGGTCCAGCTTACATATCTGTTGGATGCAGACAGAGGGACACGTTCGTGTGATCACATTATCCCTGACTAGCCCCGCAGAAATGTGTATTTCTCCAGGGCTGCAGTAGTTGCGGAGAGTGGATTATGTCGCAATCTCTCTCTCTCTCTCTCTCTCTCTGTATTCTTATGTAGATCTCATACAGGGGAATCCTGGGAGGTCTTCATTCAGCTGTAAGTAACACTAGTGCAGTGCTAACAGACGGCTTACTCAATCCAGTGAATTCCATATAGTGTTATTTTATGCTCTGATGACCTTTCGACTTGATTCACTCCTAATGTATGAAATATGAGCCATGTTTGATCTTTCTAATGGTGGAGTATGAGGTGCACACATAGACACAAACACACTCAGCACATACAATCACTCTATCCAAACAACGCAGGCAAAAGGGCACCTCACACGTCAGTTCTCTTTCTCAGCACACACAGACACATTCAAACATACAGGCACATGTGACAGGAATGCCTTACGTGACTCTGGCAGTACATTTAACTAATTTTATGTACTGATCTATGAGAAGAAAGAATAAATAAATAAGAGCAGGAGCCCAAGCGGGTTGGATCATCTGTGTGTGTGTATATGTATATATATGTACATGCAGAGTGGAAAAAGATTAGCTTCTGTCTTCTTTCATCATATCTCATCCCATTTGCCGTCTCTCTCTCACTCATTGACAGATCTTTTCCATCTCGCCCTGTCTACATTTGGAGCATTTAATACAATAGAGAGCTATCATGGAAGACTCGCTTTGTATATTCACCGCAAGCTTTACTTAACAAGCCAAACAGTTCTTTCATTTAACTCCGCGTCGTGCTCTACTGCTGCTGATGATGATGACCACAGTCAAAAATTCATTGCTAGTGACTTCATCATCAGCACCACTGGCTTTTCATATGCCCATTTCAATACATTCAATGTATTAACATACGAACATGCAGTAGATAGGAGCACGTGCGTACGTCATCCAATCCTTTCAACAGTTATCGACCAACGAGTGGGATCGAGATTAGAAAGCGAGCCCATTCCTTCACAGTTTACTGGAGATGGGTTCCGGCAGGCAGAGGATTTAAACAACGACGTGGCTCAATAATCATACATCACAATTGAAATTCCTCCTGGGCACTTTTACAGGACCATTAAATTAGCTCAAGCTATCTGCGTGCGACGGTTTTGAAGGGAAATTGAAAGCGGGTTTGTGGGAAATGCTTGAGTATATAGACGAATCAGTCTGCTGTGGTTCAATGCAAGCCCGTAGAATTTTTGTGCATGTCGGCACCGTGGAATTGTGTACATTGAAGCCCGTATATAATTTGAGTGTTCGAACCAAAGTAATGTAAATGTGCGAGTGAACAAAGCTTACTCCTATGCACGTAATTGCCGTATGTATATGTGTCTCTGTGACAAGGACAAAATTAGGAGTGACGGAGTACACAGAGTCAGGGGAGTAGCATGGTGAAAATTTACAGCTTGTTTTTTATATTCCCTTTAAAGGGGAAGAAGTGGTGAGAGAGAAATATGTGTGTGAAAAGTGTAAAGAATTTTGGTTATGGGGCGACGAAGACGACAAACGATGCAAGAATTATTTGCTCTCTTCCCTGATCGTCAACAGCGATAAAATATTTGTGTAGCACAACTGGAAGCTCACACACACGGCCCCTTGTAAACTCCTGACAAGGCACATCCGCTAGGTCTTTGGTCTTGTTAGAAAAAAAACAAGCTCTTTTCACATTTTGCAATTGTGAAAAAAATGGGGGAGAGAGAGAGAAAGAATGATGGAGGAAGATTGGAGCAGTTGAACATTTCAACAGGAACAACAACAACAACAAATAAGAGTCTTCCCCTCAAATGCATTTTCACAGACATTATCATGAAGACACCGAGAGATCTTTTTCAAAGATCCTCCAAGGGGTCCGAGATTTGTCTGGGGAAAATCGAACGTATACGCGTATGCAATTGTGTGACAGAGCAATATATATAGAGTAAGCAATGTGACAAATACTTATGTGTGTGCGTGTGTGAAGACACATGTGAGATTTTGCTCAAGTTTTGTAGTTGTTGTTGATGTTATCGCTTGCGTGGTCGTCGTCGTAAAGTTAGAAGGGGAGATTATGGGCGATTTGCTCCTCCGTTTCGGCCTGTCAGTTTGCATAGTGAGTGAGTATGTGTACGTGTGTGTGTAGAACGTGTTGTTATTTGCAGTTGAGAGCATTAAAATGTTAAAATTAACTGGATACTTGTGTGTGCAAGGAGAGCGAGGGGGGATACAGGGGTGACTTTTCGCATGGTTCGACTCATGTTAAAGGCGAAAAGGAAAGAAAAGAAAGGGCGATATGTGGGAGAGTGGAGGACAATTTGTCCTTTTTCAATCTGTACCCACTAGACTTTGGATCTATAACAGGGCTTGACTTGAATGCTTTTCGCCCTCCACTGATTCCTAGAGCGTTGAAAGAGGATTTGTGACATTTGCTGGAAATGTGAAATGTCTTCTTGTGGTAGCTGTGACAATTTTTTATCGATTTCTTATGCATGTCTCAGCCAGCCAGTAGTGGGGAGGAAGAGTGAGAGAAAAAACGAGGAAGAGCCTGGTGGTAATAGCTTTTAGTCTTTTTCTCGTTACATACTGCCGCTTTTGGTTGGTCGGTGATGGCGAGAGAAAGAAGAGAGAGAGAGTTACCATAAGGGAAGTGTTATGTGTGGAGGGAAGTGGAAACTGGGAAAGTTTGCTGGAGGTTTAGGGAGAGAGAGAGAGCACGGTGGAGAAGGCTTTTGAGCGGGCCGTAAAAAGACAGAAGGGAGTGCCGGTGTGAGAAGACAGTAGTGTAATGCTTTGTTGTAAGATAGCTGCGCTGGTAATAAGAGAAGATAGAAGAGAATAAGGAATTAAGTATAGTACAGGGACGAAAGAGACGAAAGAGACAAGAGGGCAAAGGAAGCAGATGAGAGAGAGAAAGAAAAGGAGGAGGCGGTTGACTGAAGAGATACATATTTTTTGTAATTTCTCGTCACGTAGATGATGAGATGGGCTTGGAGCCAAAAATCTTTGCTTCCATGTAGAAGTGATTACTTGTTCACAGTGTGACAAATTGGTCAATCTATCCGGGTATTATGTCCATTCCTACTCTTGTCTGTCTCTGTCTTCGTCTTATGTATTTCCATGCGTATATTTCTTGTAGTGCAGTTATAATGTTAACATGTTTCATTTCAGGACCACCCGGTCCACCCGGCCCTCCAGGTCCACCCGGCAAGAGGGGGAGGAAAGGAAAACCTGGAGAGCCTGGCGAGGTTGGAGCTCCTGGACCTATTGGACCGCCTGGAAAGAATGGATTTCCTGTAAATACCTTTTTAATGTCCAACAATATGTCTTCATTTATCTCCAATTCTTCCGATACTTCCACGTTCCCTTCAAGTTTATCATTTCAACTGGCAAAGCCCCTCTCTCACTGTTGTCTCTCTTGACTTTCATTCCATCCCTTGTAATGTTTCACAATAACAACATCACACACACATACAACTAAATGGCCTCGCTCTATCACCTCCTCCCTTTATATTCTCCGCACAGCGGACACACATTTTATCTTCAACTATCATAGTGTCTTTCATATCTGCCCTCTTGATCTTTAACATTGTCCTTCACACACAGAAACTCACACAGACACACTCAAAAGACACGAACACAATAATGCTCCTCAAACATTTTCCAGACTTGTAATTTTAATTTGATTTCTTTTTGGTTTGTCGTTTTATTATGTGTTTGTTTTATTATTTGACTCACATTCAAGGGTCCCATTGGACTTGATGGGCCTAAAGGAGAACCTGTAAGTTATGTTGTCATGTCGCCATAGTGTCCTTTTCATTTTTTTTTTGTCCTTTCGTATTTTTCAGTTGGACTTGTATTATTGCTTTTTGTTCTTCTCCGTTTATTTGTTTATGTTGTCTCACTCGTTCCCATTTATCTCCCTCCCTGTGAACTGTATTGTTCTCTGTGTGACCACAGATGTTGTGTCAATTCTTCTTCCTCCTCCCGATAATAATTTATTGCTGTCAAATTGTCGGCCACAAGCTAGTCCAACGCTCTTGTTATTACAATTTCAGGATCTTGTATTATAGGAGCACGCATGAACTAATGTCATGTCATGCTCCACTATGTTCTTCGTCGTCGTGACTTGATGTTCGCAATGTAGAGCACGAATGGTAATGAGGCTTTTTTGAATTTACACAAATTAGGGTGCACCAGGTGAGAGAGGGCCTAAGGGCGAGCCGGGAAGCCCTGGATACAACATCACAACAGCTGCCAAAGTGAGTAAAAAATTCATTCATTCATTCTGGAATCCAGTAGGTGTATCAATTAATTTCAATTATGCAATGGACATTAATTATATGGAAGAGCAGGGGCCGGAGCAGGCGCCGCTGCGGGAGCAGCTGATATAATAAGTTGACTTGTGTCAGCAAATGAATCTACGTGTGCGTGTTGTTCCTGTAATGGAGAAGTATGAGGACGATCGTTTCTTGCTGTTGCTGCTGTGTTGATCATGTTAGTGAGAAAAACTCATTTACTCAACTAGGCAAATGAGTGTAATGTGAAGAGAGCGAGAGAGAGAGATTTGCTGGACGTCTTGATTGCATATAAATGAGTCCTAATGAATTTTATATGGAAGGACCCGTGGGCAAGACTGGTGTTGTTGTGAGGGTGAGAGGAGGACAGGAATGAGGAGAGAGACCAAGGGTATAACTTGACTTAAGTTATGGGCCTCCCTATCGCTACGCCTATTACATCCCAATGGATGCATTACACATTATTAACAAATTTTTTACAAGCCTTCTGACTATATCCACCTCCTCCCCCTCACATCCAAACGTACACTGTGGAGGAATTTTTCCACACGATCCAATCGTCCAAACTCACTTACTTTACCTTGAATTTCTTGAGGAATAATTAAACCTAGAATTTCCTCCTATCCTCCGTCATGATTCAAACTGCTGAAGTCAGCCCCTGAATACATTCCAAGCTCCTACTAGATACTACAAGATTACTGGATGCAGAACACACACACGATGGCAATCCTATTTGTGCAGTCAAGAGCGTATCACATGAATATTAAAGGCAGTAAATTTGAGAAGATGAGAGAGAGTTTGTGTGTGTGGAAGTGGTCGGAAGGTTGCAAAGAGTTGCTGACAAGCCAACCTCAACACTTTGTTGATACAAGATAGACTGTATGAACGGCGTGTGAGAGATATATTGACGAGATTGAGGTCGGTTACCATAGAATGTTGGGAGGAAAAATTAGCCAGAGACTTTAATTAAAATTCACAGCCACATGGGAGCCATTTGTACGTGGTAAGAGAGACGTGGAGAGTAAAGCTTGGTTACTGTCAGAGACGGAAAGGTAGTGAGCGAATCAAAGTGATCCCAAATGCCTTCTGGATCCTGTCAGAAAATGGGATTCGTCGGAAGCGGAGCGGGCACTTGACTAATACACAGAGTTACTTCGACTACATACGAAAGACCATCGTGTTACTCTCTCGTCTTCTTCTATTCCTTCTCCTCCTCCTGCTCTCACCTCCCAGAGGCTTTGCACAAATATTTACTCGTGAATATTTCAGTTTACAAATTGAGTGTGAATGACGTGCTGTCATAAAGGCGAAATAAGTATGTAACTTGACAAGGATTTGGCATGTTACATTGACATCCCTTCCACCCTGTCTACTAAACTGTTTAACTTGACGGACCAGAGTGCTCCCTACTAGCAATATGTGAGTGAGGCAATACGTATGGGATCATTTCCCTGCATGTGTACTTGAGGAATCCGTGGAAATGCTAATGATAATAATAATAATCATAATCATAGCTGGAGTTTTTGACATGTTGCAGAAGCATGTGGAAACTCATGGCCCCGGGTTCATCTCAACGTGCCTGTGCTCACTGCAACATTATCATTAAATGAATAAATTATTGACCAATCGTTCGCATCCATATGTTTCTTTCCAAGAACACAACTGCAATCGTCTAGAGGAGTAGAAAAAAAAGTTGCACCTTGGAAATGAACGGCAAACAGGATGATGATGATGAACGGAGCTGTTATGGAACGATGAGTGGCAAACGACAAGGTCCAAGCCTATACTTCTCCTTACCCGCCCTCCTCCACCTTTTCTTTTTGTCCCTCTCACTCACACAGTGAGACATGGAAGAGAGCTTATTACTATAAACAAGCCATCATTTGTTTCCTATGGATGAAAAATGAGGCGCATTTATAAAGGATTGCATGCAAGGAGTAATCATGTCTGCTGTCTTTAGCGGCATCCATGCTCAATCCTCTAGCCAGCACATCTTCTTCTAAGCCATTCAGGCTTGACATGATGCATCGTGGATAGGATTAGAGGTTATTATCAGCCTGATAATTAACACACCGAGCCGCTCAGGAACATTCTTTCAAGGTCAAAAGTCATGTATTAACTTCCACGTAAGGGGCGGAGGGGAATATTAGTTGGGTAGGAGAAATTAATGGACTTTCGCACGTTGTTATTATTATCACGACAAGGAAGCTCAGATAATATTGTAGGGTCTATGGAGCGTGTAAAAGCATTCGGTACGTGTGTATATGCGTGCGCCTTCACGTACTTATGTGTGTGAACGACGACTGACGAAGTGTGTCTATTTTATGCTGACTCTAATGTCATCACTCAGTGTGACCTTATATAGTGAAAGACGATGTGAAGTAGCGAGAGGAATGGTAGAGTCGTTGAAGAATTCCTCTGCGTGTCTCATCCTCTCCTCCTTCGCATCAGGAATCAAAGTTGACGGAATGATGATGGAGCAATTCTGTTGGAAACTCCAAATCAAATCAAATCTCAAAGTATCTTACGTGCTTTACACATACATACACACACACACACAGTGGACTTGTGTGAAGCACCGGAGTTGACGACTGTGTAAACATACTGGAGAGAGACGCTTGATGATGATGTAAAGGGAATGAAAGATGTGGAAATAAATTATTCACATGCTTGTGACAGGAAGAGCAGAAGGTTGAGGAGTGTGTGGTGTACACAGACATAAGGACTCGTGATGACACGGCCTTCTTCCCCGGGAAAGTTAGGATGAAAGGGAGGAATGTGAGGGGAGATCACACATATAAGTTGTTCCATGTGTTTCTTCCACCCCGTGTATAGAGGGGTAGAAGAAAGTCTAGCTGATCACACCCCATGTTCCTTGTAACTTGTATCCATCGTGTAGGAGATCTAACATTTTCATTTTTCCATTCCATGTCAATTTGATACTTATTTATGGTGTTCTGGTCACGGGGAGCAATTTGTAGCGCCCTGTAACACTTCGCTACTGCTTCTTATAGTTTTGATTACACATTATTTCCCCAGCAAGTGTACACTCCCTCCTTGTGCTGCGGACGTCTTTGTCGTCATCCTCCTCCATTTGTCGGCTCGGTAATAATGACTAACTTGATGCCTTTAAGAGGGAATGTAATGTTTGTGAGCGTATGGATTCTTTTGAGTGTGCATATGCGGGGGTATATGAGCGTGTGCGAGTGTGTGGAACGAGCCGTCCACACTTCTACAACCGTCTTAAGTTACAGTCATTATTGCAACAATTTATTTATAAAAGCTCCCATGAGGAGCTTAGTGAGAAGGATCCTTTTACCGAGTGGGAAGTGGAGATAAATGCGTGTGGTTATAATTTTGGCCAGTGTGAAACGTGTTTGGCTTTGACACATTAGGCACGCGTCTCTCTCTCTCTCTGTCGAATCCTTTCCCGTATTACTTAGCAATCGCATGATCACCAGCAGCAACACTCCGGGGATCAGTATCGACTAGCGACAAATACTATAATGATAGTATACATATTATAGCTCAACAACTTTTGTAGGTATTTGAGAAGGAAGTATAGATGACATCACAATCATGATCTTTATTTCAGTTCGGTGTGAAGAGATCCGTGACGTCTGTGTCAGGTGGAACGATTGGTTATGCTGAAATCATTGCAATTAAGGTTAATAACAATAATATTTTTCGTGTGGTTCCTCTCCAGTGTGGCATATTTGTGCGTGGAATCTTTTCACGTCTGTGGTTCAACTCTTTTAAGACATTAACGCCTTGTTATTTTAAGTTGGGAATGGATGGTGGGTTCTTTTTTTTTCACCGCAACATAAGAAGATGCACGCGTGGAGTTTGCACTGTAGTGTGTAGACATGATTCTGACGAACATCTGGTAGCATTTAGCATGTAAAATTAACCATTAATTTTCCTCAAAAACTTGTAACTTGGGTTGGAGGGGGAATTTGTTAGAGCACTTGGTGCTGTTTGTCGCCGTTGTCGTTGTCATCATCTTGGGAGAGTTTCACTGTCGTCCTCATTAATGCAATGAACCGTGTTTGTAGTTGTAAACTAACCATAAATAGAGTTAAAAAAAAGTTGTGCTAGTCATTAATTGTCGTCATTAGTATGTTGTTGTTTCTCTAACACGATTGACTTCTACTTTTTATTTTTAACCTTGTTGTAGGAATTGAGAGCCCAGGGTTTTAACGTAGAACAACATGTGATCACATTGAGAGTAATTTTTTTTCTTCGTCTTTTTTTTTGTTCTGCCTCTAACCTCTCTTATCTTTTGCCTTATGTGATACGCAAACGTTTGAGTTATTGATTCCTCTATCTGGCTTTCTCCAAATCCTCTCATATTGCTTTGTATGGAATATCATTAAAAACAATGTACTACCCGTACTTAATGCATTGCCTCGCTTCCTTGCTCGTGTCATGTATATTATGACTGGCTATTTGCCTGGTGAAATTATTTGAATGCGCTCGCAGCTTGAGCTTGATGGGTTTCGTGGTTAAGTTAAAAATTGGGAAATAATATGGAAGCAACCTCCGCCACCTCCTCCTTGATTGTGAATGAGCAAGGCCTGTCCGTCATGTCATCGTCTTCTGCGGCCTTTCAAGTTTTCCTTTTATCTATTTGCCATTTACGATTAGTCCAAGTATGACGATAACCACTATAGCACTTCTTGCTCCTGGCACCTCCGGCTACAAAATAAAGTTGAATGTGCGTTGAAGCGTCCGGCTGCCATGTGGGCATGATGATGAGGATGTGTCTACTTGAGAGTGTTATCAAAATCCAGCTTGTGTTTTTCCTCGTGTCAGTGTCTGTGTGAGTGGACGTATGAATGTGTGAGTGTGACCTCCTGTCACTGTAATCGCAGCATTAATGAGCAAGGTGGAGAGCCAGGTAAAGTGAAGTGATGGTCATATGTGGCTCTTATCAATGAGAGAAATATAATGCGCTTAAAATCATCATCATCATCATCATCATATGCTGATGATACAAGCCACAACGCCTCCACTCACTCAATTTATTTATTATGTGCGTGTATATGATGAGTGTGTGGATGTGTATTAGATGGAATGAATCGCCTCAAACAGGAGGAGGACACATTCCTCGTGGAGGCTTTTAGGGTCACCATACTTTACTGTACTTGAGTGTACAACGAGATATTAAGATGCATATGAAGGCAAGATGATTATATTGATACTTAAGGAGTGGGGAGGACGTTAGGAATTAGGAGCAGAGTGAGGTGAAAATGTAAAGAGCGCTTGAGAAACCAATGTGTGAGCGTCGTCATCAGTCCCATAATTCTGATTTATTTCAATGGGTGAAGACGAGACGTGCATGCAGGAGTGAAATGAGGAAGAAGGATACTAATTTTTGGAAAATGCTAATGTGCGTCTGTGCCGTTAGCCAGAGGCTGCTGAGTCTACTATAGTACAGAGGAATGAGAGTCATGACAGGATTGGGTAAAATAAGGAGTAGTTTTTTCGGGTAATTTACCATTTGTACGGATAATTTTCCCCGCTTGATAATAACAATAATAATGACACGAGAAGTGCAATGTAATATGGGCGTCCGCGTGGAGGAGAGGTGTGTATGATTTTCTAATGTTGTGTTTCTGTATGTGTGTGAATGTGAGGAGATTTTGTAGCCAATAAATCACTTAGGATTTTAAGCATGAAATTAGAGGACGCGCTGGTGCTAAGGAGCGAGAAGAGTGTGTGGGATGATTTATCGTAAGTATGTATATAATCGTCATATATAGTTGTTGAATTCAAAAGAAATGATGATGCGCCCGAACTTTTCGTATGCGCTGGCAAGCTGTCTTGATGTTTTTTTTTCTCTGTCTACTTTCAAGAAGTGCAATACGTACGTGCTTTTCCGGCCACTTTTTCTTTTCCTCCAACAGCTTCCTTCCTCACATTCCTAGTTGACTTTTGCTTTTGGCAGTGGCGAAGGATTGAAAAGGTTTAATGTGTTTGACATGAAGAAGATGATGATGATGATGATCTGGCTTGGGAATTTTGGCTTGCGCTTATATGTTTTCCCTTTGTGTGTCATCGCTTTCATAAAAATGCAAAGTGATAATTTTTACAGCTGTTCTCACATCATGGTTTCTCATATGTATAGGGTGAGCCTGGGGAGCCTGGTCCACTGGGTCCTCGTGGTCCACCTGGCCAGACAGGACTACCAGGAATGAACGGTCGAGTTGGTCCAGCGGGTGAGAAGGGTGATCGAGGGGACAAAGGTGAACGTGGGGATATTGGAATGGTCGGACCACCGGGTCCCAAGGGAGACGCTGGTCCTAAAGTAAGTGTCATTAAAACTGATGAATACTTTGACTAACCCTTTTGTATACTAACATGTGTATCTCTGTGTAATGAACGGAAACGAAACAATAAGGGTGATCGAGGGGTTAAGGGTGACCGGGGATTAACAACGACACTTGATGGCAAGGGTCTACCTACTGGAATTATTGAAGGGCCTCCTGGCCCTCCTGGTCCCCCAGGTTTTTATTTTCATTTTCCATTTATTTCCTTTTGTGTTTACTTTCAATTTTTAACGATCTGCATGTGGAGTGCGTGTGAGGAAGAATTGTAACTGGGAGCAAAGAAGAGCTCAGCCATGCAGACAAGAAAGATTCCTGTGGCTTAAAAGCTGCACTACGACCAGTGTGCACGCAAAAATACATTTGTGCACACCAGGGAATATAAATTCAATTATTATTACTACTTTGCTCGAGTGCGATGACAGTCAAACTCTGTTTCTTCCTTCCTAGTCTGTTGAAAAATAGATAGCAGCTCTGACTTGTTGCCTCTGTGCAATCAGCATTCGGAGATGGATGATTTAAAACTGTATGTGTGTGTGTGTGTTTGCTTGCATGTACTTGACATTTATAATTTACTTCCATGTTGGAGTCACATTATATTATGCTTTGTTTATTTCCTTAACCTGATTCTTTTAACTCTCTGGTTGGGGGTCAGTAGTGCTGTAGCAATTGTAGTAGATTGACTAATACAATTTATTATAGGACCACCGGGGCCGAAGGGTGATAAAGGTGATCATGGTCCTGTGGGGCCACCTGGGGAGAAGGGTGCACGTGGAAAGAGGGGGAAGCGGGTTAGGGAGATCATTACTTTTCTTTTTCTCATCTGCTTTTGGGCTTTCGTTATTAATTTTTACTTTCATTTGTTGTATTTATTAACCATTTGACTTTTTCTTTCTTTTCCTAACGTTCTAACGTGTGGGGGCAAGGAAAGGAGACTCCATGGATGTGGGTTGGACACGATAAGTAGAAGGAGGATAATGCAATGATGAGGATGAGGATGTTAAAGCGGATTTAACAGTGCTAACTTGATGTGTTTCAGGGTCGAAAGGGTCTGAATGGCGAAGCAGCAGAGATGGGAGCACCAGGTCCCCCGGGCGATCTCGGTCCAGAAGGACCAGCAGGACCATTAGGACCTTCAGGACCCAAAGGAGACCAAGGGCCAAGAGGATTGCCCGGTTTAGGTGGGAAGGATGGACCCACAGGTCCTCAAGGACCCCCAGGATCTCCGGGTATGCTAGGCCCGAAGGGTGACAAAGGTGAATATGGTGACATTGGTCCGCCTGGCTTGATGGGACCGCCTGGATTGCCTGGCCCTCCGGGTTACCCGGGTGCTAAGGGTGACAAAGGAGACCGTGGAGATACGGTGAGTAGGTCTATGCAGCCTCTCAATTAGCACGAGTGTCACTTTAAAAGTTTGCTCAGCAAGCCATGAGTGTGAAGACGAAACAGATGAATTTTCTCGCTCCGAGTTTGCACAAGGGAAAGTAGGTATAGGCGTAATATGTGTGCGGGAAAAGTTTTGCTCTCTCTCCCTCTCTCTCTCTTAGTTTGACCTCCATTCCTCTTTGGAAGTTTCCGCACTTAATTACTTTGCATTTCTCACTCAAAGTGCTGCCTGTGCCGGTGAAGTGAAAGAGAATATGGCAAAGACTAATGTGTATCAGTGTAATTAGAAAGGAAACCACATTGGTGCAAACAGAATGTAGAAGTAGATTCAAGGAGAGTAGTCAGCTTCATTTGGATAATGATGTTGAATTCGGAGAAATCATGTTTGTGTGTTTGTGCTATTGCAGCAAAAGTACAAAAAATTGAGGCGACGTCAGCATTTGGCTTTACAAGGAGATGGTGTCTTTGACAATGTGGAAGGACTAGTAGGACCACCAGGACCGCCGGGTCCTGTTGGACCCATTGGACTTCAAGGACCGCCAGGAATAAAAGGAGATAAAGGAGCGGATGGATTGAAAGGGGATGCGGTGAGAATGAGTGGGCTTTGATTTCCGCTTTCTATTCCATGCATGTGCTTGAATTATTTGGATGTGTGTTTCAGGGCGAAAAAGGTGACAAGGGAGATCAAGGCCCAATGGGACTTCCTGTAAGTATTTTTTGTTGAACAAGCAGAGTAGCTTTAATTAAATTCATCCAACTGCTCAATTGTATACTTCATTGTTTTAATTTGTCCAGGGACCAATGGGATTGCGTGGAGAGATCGGTCGATTGGGAGAAGTGGGTCCAATGGTAAAAGCAGATGATCAGTCTGAAAGCAGTTTACGAGGAGGATCCTACTACTATTAGAATCCTCCACGTTATTATCACCATGTAGCTTTGCTTTCCTGCCACACTTTTATTTTCTCTTATGTTGTTGTTGAATGTGAAAGCACGGGTGCTCTAGATTTGCTCACGAGCTTGTTGTATTCTGTGCCTCATTTACTACAGGGTCCTCCTGGGTTGGATGGCATGAAAGGAGCACAAGGGGAGCCGGGTAAAAAAGGTGAACGAGGCGAACCGGGACTTCCGGTAGGTGCTACATTCCCCTCATCAATTATTCTTCATCCATATAACTTAGGCTAGAGATTTTGGGGTGCAGAATGACAGGGCGGTTGGTGGATGATGACTAATTGTATGAATTTTTGCTTTTGCTCAAGGGAACGGATGGAATCCCTGGTGAAATGGTTCGGAATAAACGACTAATACACTAACAAGCTTTTCTCTTTTGTTTTTTCTTTTAGTTTCTTCCCTTATATTTATTTTCTCTTGATTTTATTTCATTATTTTGATCTTCCCTTCCTTAATCCTTATATTGTTCTTTTTTTTTGTTTTTTTTCTTCCTTGATTTCACTAGGGTCCGAAGGGTGAAATTGGTATGACAGGGGATATGGTAATTAATTATGATTCCTTACATTAAACTCGTATTAAATTTTTCCTCCTTGTAGTATTTTCTATTTGAAAACTCACGCTGCTCCTCTGCCATCACTTTCGCTTGTATTTTGCCATTTGACTAAATAGCACATACACATCTATTTTTCATACTTGCATCTGTCGTCCTCCTAGTATTCAGACCTTTTGACTATTTTTGCACAAACTGCTGTGAATACTATTGCAAACCGAGGGTGCATGTAAGCTGTGGGATTAATGATGGTGGTGATGAGGTTGATTACAGTGAAAACTGCTGGTCTCATAGGGTCCACTGGGAAAGCGGGGAAGGAAAGGAGATCCTGGTCCGAAGGGTGATCAAGGCGTACCAGGCTTGGACGCCCCATGTCCAATCGGCCCGGATGGACTTCCATTACCAGGGTGTGGGTGGAGGAAAAACGTACCATTACCGTCCACGACAACGATTCCACCTCATTCAATGAATACCAACCATGACGACTATGAGTATGAGAATACGTGAAACTTCGTTCCTCCGTTGTATCATCCTTAAACTATATTTACACAGAAGAAGAAAAACAGAAGAGACAGACATTATTACGACACACTCGACAAAGAAACTGCCGCCGCTTATGACAACAAAATTGTTAATTATGAATCAATAATCAATACATATTAATAATAATTAATTGCCATGAATCGCAAAGTTTTTTGTAAATAATGTACTTAGCAATAATAAATAATCAATTCTTGTTCCTTTTTAACATCCTGCATATTGCTGACTGACAACATTGATTTTCAAATGGGTAATAATTTATATGAGTTCAATGACGGCATTAAAAATTGCTTCCATGGAAACAACGGATTGCAGTTACGCAATAACTTCGATGCACAGGACGGATTTAAGTCACTTAAATATTGCATTTATTTTCGTGTACACTTTCATGACAATGTAAGCACCAAAAAAATCAAACATAGCACGGAGGTGGACGACGAAGACGACTATTACAAGGACAAATTTCAGCTTTCCCAATGTCACTCCACCCCTTAGATTTTGTAAATAGTAACACACAAAAAATGATATTTTCTATTGTAAACCCCTCGTATTTTGTAGTGGAACTTAGAAATTTTTCTCACAGAGATACATAACGACAACAGACAGACATACAAACAAACAACAACACAATGACTGTACTATTAGCAACGTCAACAACAATAATAAATTAAAGAAGATGAGAGCATGCGGATTGACATGATAGAGAGACGGATAATTGTTTAAGATTTCCTATTGATTTTCTTGAGGATCTGCAGAGGATCTGTCACCTTCTTGTTCTTCTTAACTTTCTTAGCTTCACGGCGAGTTTTAGGGGTGCGGACGGTAGGCTCTTCGGCAGAGACTGGCTCATCTTGATGAATGACTGGCGTAGGGCGGTTGAGAACTGGTCTTCTGTTTCCATAGTAACCCGATGCGAGCCCCTTGATAAATTCATTGTAGGCATTATTTAGATAAGGAGGAGGTTGACGGTAGCCGACTCCCTGGGGAATTCTTGCCGGAACTCTCTGCAGGGGCTCAACATTGTAAACTGGACGGTACAAAATTGAAGGCTGACCACTGCCGACTGGAGCAGGACCAGAGGGTCTGTATGGGGTGACGGCTGGCCGAGCGATAACAGTGACAGGTCTGGATGAAAAAAAAAGTATAATAATGATTTCAAACTCATCAATCTCTGCCACACGTTACAAATTGATTTTCAATTTCCAAAACACACAAACTCAACTCACCTCCGCTTCACAACTTGCTGACCAGTTTTCTTCTTGTTGGCTGACACACGCTTCTTGTTCGGGCGTTTCTTGTTTCGAACACGAACCATATCACCAGTGTGTGGTTCAACGAGGAGTTCATAACTTGACTTGATCTTCAACTTCTCACCCGGGTTGTGCAGAGTGGGAGCGCGTGGGACGTATTGTTGAGGGACAGAGTAAGGGCGAGAGTAGTATGGGAGAAGACCGGGTCCATAAATTGGACGCTGGCTTATTTGCTGTCCAGATGTGCGACGCAATGGCTGATTCACTAATTCAGGTGGGTAGCCCATAGAGTATTCAACGGGAATTGAGCCTGAGGGTCTTCGTCTTTGAGCAGCACTTGCATAGAAAACATTTCCAGGTGCAACAGACTGTTGGACGGCAGGTCGGCGGCGGTATAGCAGCGCAGGGTCAACAAACTGGTACACTTCAGAGGATTCGACGGGACGATTGAAGGGTCCGGTCAAGTATCCACCGTTTATCTTGAATGTAACTGGATACAAAGAAGGGCTACGGGATGGAGGGAAGTTCTCGGAGCGGTACCGGAGGGCACTTTCCAGTTCGTCATCCTCATTTGTGGGTGAGGATGCAGGAATGAGGCCCAAAGGTGGTTTCCTCTTAGGCTCAGGTTTAGCTGCTACAACTACCTTCCCTTCCTTCTCTTCCTTTTCGTCCTCCTCATCTTCATCCTCATCCTCTTGACTTTCCTCATCTTCTGGCGCTTCAAATCCCTCTAATTCCAAGTCTATTGTGATCGTATGTTGGACAGGGGAAGGAAGAGATTAAAAAACAAAAGAAAAAACCGGACGTTAGTTTTCTTTTTAATTTGTAACAAATATGACGGATTTTATTTGGAAAAGATTATTAAACGTAAATCTCTTTGAATTGGGTACAAAAAAGGCACTTGAGTGTATTTGTTTGTCAAAGCTACAATAAGTTAAATACCCCCCTGAACTATGAGTATGTTTTTTGGCAGTTGTGTGATTTTGGCTGCGGGTACTTAGACGAAAAAGGGTTGGTACATACCGTCTTGTCTGTAGAGACGTCCGGGGGATGGACGCATACCGGCGGCGTTGTAACCAAAATAATTCAATGGGACACCACGGGATGGTGGGGTGTATGGATCTGTAAGTTTAATATAGAATGAAAATTAATATTAAATGAAAATAAACAAAATAATTAAAAATTTATTAACTAAAAGTATGATTTAAATTCTGTGGGCTCCATACCTGGCACAATGGAAATAGGCTGGTCACCAGTGACGGTGTCAACAGGCACAAGGACTTCGCCTTGATCCGTGACATAGCCGGGAACGAAGGCTTCAACGCCCTCAAGGGAAGCTTCATCAGACATATCATCTTCCTGGTCAGGTCCAATCTGAACCTCAGAGACGGGAATGGCCTCGTTGATCTCATCCTCTTCGCCAGCGGATTGAGCAGGGGCGGAGGCATTTACATTAGATACTGGAACTTCACTAGATTCCAAACTAGTTCCATTCTCCACTGGAGCAGCAGCTGGGGCTGGGATATTCAAGGGCTCATTACGACGACGCTCCTCTTCAACCTCCTCTTCCTCATCATCTTCTGGAGACTCATCATCCTCAGCGGATTCCTCGTCATCATCATCATCATCATCTTCATCCTCTTCCTCCTTAGCGGGCTTGGGCTTTTGTGTCGGTGCTGGAGGTCTCTTTGCTGGTGGAAAAGCGGGCTGTTGAATAAAGAAACATTGAATGAAAAATCTCCGTCTGACATGACCTTTACACAAATTGCCTAATTTTAAAGGATTTACGGACGATATAAGAGGAAAGGAAAAGTCATGGCCTCACAGCAGGTTACTTGCAATTAATCTTCCCTTGTGTGTATGTGTGTGTGTCTAACCCTTGGTGCAATGCCCTACTGGGTAATCAGAAGGCGTAAATTATTTCCACTGACGATTCGATGACGGGTTTGGGTGATTGTACGAGAAGCAGAGTGAATGTGTTAGGTACGCGAGGAAGACAAAGTTTTACGGCACCAGTTCCTACATTAATCACACCAGCTACCGCTGACTTAAGTGTTCGTTCCGGTTTCATACCCTCACATTCGAGCTTGCTCAGAGCTCCTCTTTCGGCTTCACTCACTATTCTGCTAATTTAAAGCTGGCGTAATTACTCAATTAGTCCTCGAGACTCTATTATTATTGACCTTTTGATAAGGGATAAAAATGTCTAACTGGCAAAGTGAGCTGATAGGAACCATAGTAGACTTTCATGGTTCCTGGGGACATGAGAAAGGAAATAGAAGGGAAAGTTTCTCTCTCTCTCTCTCTTTATGTCGGGGAATAAATAAAGAGGCTTACGGTTCTTTGACATAAAGTCTACTTCTATGTATATAATGTGCATGCTAATGGGGAAAAGAATGACAAATGTCCTGTGTAATCTTTATGAGAGTGAAAAGAGAGAGAGAGAGAATTGTCGTCGTGGTCATCATCATCATTAGGAAAAGCCAAAATCAAGTTAAGAGGAATTCTTACGGGGTTAACAACACCAGGCTTGACGACATTTAGTGGCTGTTGGGATGATGAAGAAGCAGGGGCAGCAACCTTTGATGGAGCAGCAGCCGCTGAAGAGGACTCACCGAGTCCGGCCTGAGGAACAGGTGCTGCAGAACCGGTTTCCACTACGGTCGTCGGTGTATCACTCCCTGTGCACAGATAACAGACACATTGCAAGATCAGTCTCATCAGTATCCGGTCACTGAATCTTAATTACTCTCACTATCATCTAAATGCCTAATTTCTCTTGTGCATTCCCATTGTACGTATAAAATTGACGTCAGAATTGAATTTAATCTCAAAATCTTACTTTATCTCCGTATAAACCAGTGTTTAACACTGACCGTTTCATGACAATACAAAATCCCATTGAAATTTCAAGAATTTGCAGCAGCTACGGCTCACCAAATGCACCACAGAAAAGTCGGGTGCAAAGGTTTCTAAAATTTAATTCCCCAACCAACTAATATCACATGGGAGTCATTGAACAATTCGCTGTCAACACTTTGGACCAAAACTTTAAATTACAAGTCAAAATGCTATCATTTTCATGACCAAAACTTGAAAATGGTAAAGAATAATGTGAAACCGGCTCGGGAAAATTTGAGAAAATTTGTTAGAACGGATGTAGAGGGAACGTACCATAGTTGTCAATGGCTTCCTGCTGTTTCAACGCAGCATTTTGAACAAGTGAGGCAACAGAAACTCCAGAATCTTGACGAGATCTCTCCACGGGTTCTTCGTCATCTTCCAAACTAGCCCGATAAACATACGGCGTCTGTCCAGGATAGCCGTAATAATAAGGATGTAAACTGTCCCGGTATGGCCAAGAGTTGGGTTCCGGAGCAGCTGCAACAACTGCGAAGAGTCCGAATAACAAATAGATGTTCATGGTGGCTCAGACAAAATTCAACTGTTAGGTTTGAAAACCGAAGATGAGACTTTTTAGCGAATTAGATTCTGTTGATTACCTTGGAAGCGGTCAATCCCTCCTCACACACACACACACACTCAGAAGACCAACAACACAAGCACATCATTTCTCAGTCCCTTTTTTTCAGCTTAAAAACTTGTTTTAAACTTTCTGGTTTTTTCTCCATCACTCTCTCTCTCTCTCTTCATCCTCGCGCATCATCATCATCATCTTCACCAGGTTCAACTTAAGCTCACCCCTTGAATGTAAAGGAAAAGACGAAAATGTTTGAACCCCGTATCACATTTTGTTTTCTATACACATATACACACGCACACACACGACAGTATCATATGAACAAGCTGCAAACGACCAACCGACCAGGGAGAGCAACACAATAAATAAATGCATGAACAGGGCATTCAACTTTACCTGTTTGTCGCTCACCCCGAGTAAATTCATTCCTCTTCGGCTGGAGTTATATCAAACGTCCGTTTGATAATTTTTGCCAAATTCTTGTTCCACCTATCCCTCTTTCATAATCCCCTTCCACTTGGTCTTCTTGGAACGTTGTCGTGAATGATGTTGAGACGAAGAGGATGAGTAAGTTGACCTGTAAACATTCGTTGCACCACCATGTTTAACGTCCCTGATGGCTGATTTATCCATTCACATTAATCAGGCATACGTACACTGCTCTTCTCTCCCAGACGCATAAAGACACGCTCACTTTCAGGAAATGATTAAATGAGGGAAAAAAATTAAACCCTTGAGCTAGTCATATCATCATCGTACTCAGCCGGCAATATGATTTCCCATTCCAATTCCCCTCAGTCACACATTGAAAGGACTTTGTAAATGACACACGGAGTAAATTTTCCCTGCAATTTCCAATCAGAGCAAGATGAGTTGTTAATTGTAACATTTTCCTCTCTTTGTTTTCATTCTTCCGATTCTCATAATCACCTAGGGGGAGCCGGAGTGAGAGAGGGAGTAAAAGAGCAGATTAAAAACAGTGCCGAGGATATGACTGAGAGGACCAAATGTTGCATGACATTGCCAGCGGTGGTGGTGATAATACGGGAAAACATATCCTCCTATATATTCCTGTCATCTCCAGTCCGTATTAATCAAAATGATTAATCATCCTAATTAAGATGAGATGAAGGGAGTGAGAGATCGTCTTGGAATTTGATTTTGATGAGTGTGTGATGATGGGAGCCGGTGGCACTTACACCCGCCGCCGGTCTGTCAGATTAGCTATTGCATCATCATGAACCATTTTTCAGGGATCAAGCATCAGGATTATTCCGGGTACCCGAGGAAGAAATTATTGTCAAGATTTTTACACAACAAGTTGAGGCAGAATGAACCAAAGCGTTGAGAGGACGATACCTTTTCACACGGTCCATTCACTCAGGGTTTTTTCAGCCTTCCAGCCTCATCATCGCCAAGACACGCAGAACGACACAAGAGGGATATAACTGTGTGTGTGTGTGTGTGAGTGTACGGGAAAAAGCATTGACCTTTAGTTCCTTGAAGCAAGAGATAAACCAAGTTCCCAATCTTTTAAACTAGTATAATATTCGCATTGGATTTTTTGCCTTCAAAAAAAACTTGCTCCTGCACATGTGCCTTTAAATGGCATTATAGTTGACTGTTCCGGTCAATCATCAACGTAATGTAATCCTCTCAATTGACTTGACCTCTGCGGTCGTAAAATAATGACCACTCAACTATTTGGACTTTAAAAATGAAAACGGAGAAATATTAGTCAAGGAAACCGCTAACCGTTACTCATAGCTTCTGTGTCTTTGAAGAAAGTAAAAGTTGGACATGAGTGCAAGAGAGACAGAGAGAGAGAAATAAAAAGAAAATATGGTCGGTCGTCAAAAGACGCACTATCAGTATGCCTAGTAATGCATATATGTATGCATTAACCACAACTTACGGAGAGTGGAGTGACTCTGTTTCATACAGACAGACAGAGAGAACCGGAATGTGCTGCTCGTATACTTAATTTATACGAAATTGCGGATGGAAAGAGGAGGATAGGGGGTTTGGATAATTATTTGCATTAAATCAAACCTTTTTCCATATTCACTGGAATAATAATATTTGATGATGAGAATTTTGTGGCTAAGATCACAGAGAGGTTTATACAATTGAAAATGCATAATGACAGCAATGCATTTGAAAATATTAGACACAAAGTAACGCTAAATGTAATGTTGAGCTCGAGAGAGGGATACATCGTAGCCAAAAAGAGGGTCGGAAATATACAGCATCATCTTGTTTTGGCACACTAATTGACTCCGGCATTAACACAAGTTCTCCCCCTGAAATTCCAGAGATTTTTACTAATTCATTACAACATCATTATACCCAGCTAATAATCGGCTTGAGTGGAAACTGGGACCTCCTCAAATGCTCATCTGAGCGTAAGGCACAACTGATGAATTCTTCCAGAACGTGAGAATGATTGATGATCTGTCTGCTGCGTGTTGCACAGTTGAAACAGACACTGCAGGAAGCTGACAGATCATCATTATAGCACGACCCTCTCCTCCCTACTTATTTTGACAATAAGGAACAACGTTAAGGAGCTTAACTTAATTCACATTAGAGTATGCTCAACAATACAGAGATGGCATATCTGTTGCCACAACAATGCTTGTACTATGGCAAACAACTCTTCTTGTCGTCCACTCAACCCGTCGCACAGCTCTCAGAAAAATCCATTTATTTTTACTGCTGCCCAAAAAAGAGTTGAAGAAAATGTCGCGAGACGGGAGGAAGAACTCATAAACCAGCAGCTCTCATTCCTTCAACATGTCTACCTGATTTTACAACAGGAGAGTGGCTCCGGTTTTTATGAGCCAATTTACTCACAGGTTTACACGTTGAAAAAGTCCTTACTTATGAACACCCGGTGAGAGCTCCCACATGAATCTACTCAACTACTCCGAAGGTAAAAACAAAGGTCGGATATGAGTACTTTGACGGTCAAAAGAGCCGGTCTAATGGATTGAAGACATGGTGGAGACTATGGGCTTCGCGAGTTCATTTGGTAATGTAACTCCATTCCTCTTTATTAGGCAAAAGTAGTACAAGAGACAGAAAGGTTTGTGTTTTTTCAACAGAGACAATGACGACGACGACGACGACGACAGTATGATGACTAAAGCTTATTGCTATTATAGATCGCACAGTGACTGAATATGTTCAGCCCTTACATATCCTTGTGAAGGCTGAGAGTGAAGTGTGCATGGTGTGTGTGTATATGTGCAGATTGCATTAGTCTAAACAGGTTGAACAATAATCATGCTTCTCAAATTTTCCGTCAAGGTAGCCATATCCAAAAAAGGACTGGACCAACTGGGCGATCATGTGTCAAAAGGCTAAAGCGTCTTGTAAATTTTTGTTACGAAATCAAAGGCACACACTTGTGTGTCTACAACGACAGTCTTTGACACCATTCAGAGGGTCATTTTGCTTGAAAATATTAACATTATTTTTGCACAATTATCTGTCTCATAAGAGACAGAATTCTCCCTTGAGCCCACCTAGCTGTACACAGATACAGTCGTAGCAAATTTAGTGGATCCTTTTCCCGTAAAGCAGCCGGTGACGGTAGTAAAAGTTTTGGCTTCAATTTGCACACATGTACCATGATCAATGACGCCCCGAGATCTTATCAAATGGGATAAATATGGCAAGTGAACTACATTTTTGTGGGATAAGGAGCAGCAGGAGGCGAGGTGAGGTGATGATGAAGTTCTCTCTTCCGTCAATACTGGGACCCAATTTCTATTTTCAGCCTAATCAAATCCTTTTAATTGATCTATTGAGGCCACAACTCCTGTTCAAATTCTCTCTCCAAATGCTCGAGGGTGTTGTGCGTAGGGCTTGAGCATGCCTGCGCATGTTATCTTTACATTCTAATGACACACTAATTAATTCATATTAAAAACTACGGAGGTAGAGATTGAGCAAAGGCTATGAAGTCATATTGCTTCATCTCAGCGTTTCCCACAGTTGTAAACCATGCATGATCGATGATATCATCATCAATTGAATCCAATATGCACCTGTGCAAGTTGATATTATTTGTTAAGTGATCCCTTTGAATCTCATTGCATGTACAAAGTAACACAGACATACTGAATAAGGTACTAATTACCTCATCGTTTCGCTCATTTCCCAAAGCGTGAATGATTGACGTGTGTGCATTATTGCTTGAACTTGAGTGTGATTGCTGATTGTTGCCGCAGCACAATCCTTTGCACGCAATATTGCGGTGTGAGTATTGATGGTTATAATTAGCACAGTAGAGCATGCAGAGATGTAGAGGTGGAAGATGATGATGTACAATGATAATCAAGGATGCAATATGGCTAATCATTGTAGCAAATTAAAGACGCAGTCCAATGTCGAGATAGTCATGACAACGGCTTTTTCTCTTAACTTCTTGTCTTTATTGTCATGCTGATGAACATCACAGGCTCCAGCGTGGGCAAATTATTCGCTTGTGTGCCAGCAGAATATGAATAGAAAAGTTGGGAAAAACTCAAGGGATTTGTGATGAGGCTTGATGGGATGAAGTTATGGAGAACGAAAATATGAGGGAAAAAATAGCGGAATTACTGAGAGGTAAGTCTTCATAGTATGAGCGGTGGCGGCGGACACTCTCATCTTCCATCTTTCCCAATTACCGGGACTTTGTACTTATAATAAGGCAGACAAAGAGGAAGCGAAGAAGGAGGAAGAAAGAGCATTAGACATGGCGGAGGGAACAAAAGCCAAGAGAGGATTTTGATACGTAATTTAATATTTAAATCTTTGTGGATAGACTTCGCATTCATCTTTGACTACGAGAAGGAAGTGGCTGGATGTTTTCATCGTATGTGTGTGTGTATGCTCGCGTGCATGTGAATAAAACCTCAAGAATCACAGTTCCTCATCGCATCTTCCTTTAATCCATTACATAGTAATCTTTTCTTCTGCATCTTATTTTTTTCTTGTTCAGATTCTTATACGGCGATGACTGTTGTGGTCTTTTTTCTACTTAATATTGACAATGAAGGAGTGGGACACAGTAGTAAGTCCTCCTGATGTGCAGAGACCACAATAGAAGTTAACAGGATGGGCCGTCATTACTATTATTATTGACTACTCCTCCTCCTAACTCTTGAAACCAAGAATAGTGAGGACGGCTGAGGATGTGAGAGTCTCATGGAACCCTTGAAAATGTCTCTGGCACATATGTACAGGCATAGACCATCGCCAGGGGGTCAGAGACCAGGAACGCTGTGAGAGGTCAACGTGAAATCCTAGCGTAATCCTATTGTTATCCTAACGAAGAGCAAGGCGTAGAGTTTAGTACGTCGATATGCAGTAGAGCACAGGCAGAATATCATGTAATGACTTTCTGATGATGAACAAGGAACCCGTCCAATAAAGATTTATGGGGTAGAGGATATTCTCACAAAAAGAAATCGAAAAGACAATACTGCATCAAGTAAGTAATGTAAGCGTGTAAAAATAATCACCGCCGTCAGGCTCATCAGCTTCATCATAAGTAGGAACAGCGTAGGATGCGGCCCATTCTTTCTAGGTATCTGTCTGGACTTACGTCAGTAAATGTTTGTGATTGAGGGTGACAAAAAAGGGCCCATAAGAAAACCATAGTATGTGTGTATGCGCGTAATGTTATTCCGACCCTTTTGGCTTCTTTGAAGGTCTGAGCTTATTACACCTGTGCTCACCGCTCACTACTGCCCCTGCCTCTGTGCATACAAACAAATGATGGGAACGTTACTTACTGTAGGTGTGACATCATCCTACTCACACACTTGAGTTAAAAAGGAACTGTTGGCAAGGTTTAAAATATACCGAGGACGATGACGACGACAACGTCGGTGGTATAATTGAATTGAAACCGTAATCGCACAGGGTTATTCACAATGACTATGCTGAGAACGTGAGAGACTCTGCGAAGGATTATTATTATGATCGAATAGACAACATGGGGATTGCTCATTGACAAGCATATCAGTTATTGTGGAGCATATAGAGGGACGATATGAGGAATTCTCTCATGATTTTCTCTCACACAAGGTTCTTTATTCACATGGCTCAAGTATGCGCAGCAGTAGACAATGACAAGAGTCTTCTTTTTTTAACTACTTCATTGTACGTACAAAATAGTCCCAGATGATGCGCGTAGGATGAACGAACGTTAGTATGAACCTCGTCAAAGTGTGAGCGAAAAAGTCTTATGTGAGCTTACATTTTCCTCCTGCTAACTATTACGTATACGTCCGAGCATTCACATACAGCTGTCTTTTGGTACCTGTAACAACAACAACTGCATTGTAAAGACAACCGGATGAGATTCCTTGTGTGTGATGCCTCAAGCACTTTACCTGCTCAAAGTATCCACCACCCTTTGCGTGAGCAAACTTGGGCGTTGTAAATTCCTAACATTTTGTACTCGCAAGGCCCTTTATTCACAATTAACAGGCTGTCTCAGTCTTGTCGCCCCTCGCATTCAGTAGTCAATAATGGTCACTGATTTCTATAACCAAAGGGCCTAGGACATTAAGAGGCGATGGATATGGTTGACATGGCAGAGGGCGCTACAGTTAGGTCAATGGTACGTGAATAGAAGGCTTGAAAAGAAATGCCGATATTGAAGGAAGGAGTTGGTAAGAGAAATTGGTTGAGGTAAAAAACCATACAACGCCCTTTGTGGTCGTTCCTTCTTCATCCTTTTCAATGAAGCTGATTGTTGCAGTGTGTATGAGAGACTGTGGCAAGGTAACAACTCTTCTTGATATCAGGGATGGTGGATAGGCTTTTGAAAGATACTGAGGAGCATCTTTGGAGCTCGGACGGGCGTGTATAAGGAATCATATGTAAGGCAAGGGAAGGGAATACCTACAGGACGCAAGGTCAACGTAACATGTATTAAAGATAGAAGCAACTCCGAGCCGTGTGCCTCCCATTATTGTAAACTCTCAAGTCAGAGGAATATATATCGACGTGTGTTGTTGGAAGGGGTAAAAGGAAAAAGGCTTATATAGTCATAGGATTTACCATTTACGTGAACGCCTTATCTTGGTGCTCCTATGCAGAATTTTTACGTGGTCGTCGCCGTCGTCGTCGTCGTCATCATCATTATTACCAGCTGCATACCATACACCTGAGAGAATATACCAGTGCAGTATACTAACTTGGAGGAGTGAGTTAGTATTTTTCTTGCCATCGGTGGACGGCCAAGTGGTTGTCATCATCATCATCATCATCATCGTCCACGCACTCCTCCATAACAGAAGCTTTAACTCTAAGAATAAGTGAAAGGGAAAGATAATTATTAAGCTGGCTCTTGAGTGTGTTTGTTTGTGTGGGGATTTATGCATCGGAAGGATTTTGCACTGTACAAACTGTAGTTAGTCGTTCCCAGGTCTCATCACCGACATGGCACCTGCCATATTATTTTCTTCTCTTTTGGTGAGTCCCATTGGTTTTTCTAAAGTTTTCTATATTTGATTTTAAATTCAACAGCGGAGTCCGGCATGTTATTTCCGAGCTATTTAAGAATTCAGTGTGTTTGTGTGAGCATGATGAACGTTGTGAGAATGTGGAATGAATGTGGTTTTGACCAAAGGTAAGTAAAGTGAGCTATTGTTTCGGAGATGTATGGATTAATTCAATTCATGTCGTCGTCGTCGTCGTCGTCGTCGTCGTCGTCGTCAGCGTGGTGACAAGTTAGTGTTACATCATCAAGATATATGGCAGTGTCGGAAAAGTGGAAATCCCAGCAGTGATGAATGTATTCAACATGTGATATTGTGTTGCTGTTTGTTTTTGTAATAATGTGTTCGTTTTGTGAGTATTGTTGTGTTACATGGTTGCTCATCTTGTGATGTTATTCTGTGCGCTGCTAGATCCTACTGGTGACGTCACATGGAGTTATTGGAGAAGAGAATAGTACCCGGATCAGTCAGGGTAGTAGTGTGACAAATGTGACGACGACGGATAGTCCGACACTTCCGAATAATGACATCGAAATCAACTGCGCCGCTACGGAGATTAAAGTGCGGATCAAGTCGCCACATCCGGATTTCAATGGCATGATCTATCCACAAGTGAGTTTAAACTTTAGTTTTTTTTTGTACCACCGTAAATAAGCACGGACAAGTTCATGACGTCATGACTTTAAACTTGGATGCTAATCTGATTGCGATGCGATGCATCGGAATAATAATAAACTTGCTTTAATGAACCTTAAAAATATAGTTTTCTGCTTTGGACAACCAAGGTTCCTGATGCTAATGATAGTCCGATGTGAATCAGAATAGCCATAATTTAGTTGGATGTTCCCATGTTTTTTTTTGAACTACGATTACTATAACTAAACTACCTTATTATATGTCTGCAGGGTCTAAGCAAGAACAGCAGCTGCTTGGCTGAGTATTACCACACCGAGGAAGAATGGATTGAATACAAGCTCCCCCTTAGATCCTGCAACACCATGAAACTGAATGAAGGAAGCAACGAGGAATTTTACAACACGATCATTCTGGAACCACATCCGAAGCTCGTTACTGGACAAGGTCAGGGTTTCCACATCAGATGCAAATACAAGCACAACATCAACGTCCAGATGACTATCTACAAGGACGGGGAAGAGCTGAAAACTGAGCATGTGAAAATTGGAGATCCTCTCAAGCTCAACATTTCCTTCGAACATCCGACCAAGTAAGTTGGAACATCTTCATCTTCTTCTACAGGGTCCTTGAGATCTCTTTCCAAACTACCCAGCCAGTCTTCATGTATAAGATGATTGCGTTTGAAGCCGTAGCCTTCAGAAGTGGATTCAATGGGAATTATTTATTCGTCAAGTTTCAAGTCAGGGCTATGTATCATTAGTGATCGTTAGTGTGCAACGTAATAGCAAGGTGCTATACTGATGATCTCATCCGAAAGCTTAGAACTTCAAGGGAATTAGGATCAAGTTGCATCATCGCGTCTGGCTGCATTCAATAGGAAAAGTAAATAGTCATCGCTGGACGATTAAGTAGAATCAGAGTCACTTTCTAGGGGTTAAGTGCAGAGTTTGAGCACTGTGGGAGATGTCGCGGAGAGATTGTGTCACAGTTGGGCGAGTATTTGTTACTGTCAAAGTTCACATTGTCACCACGCACAGGTGCATCCTGATAGTAAAGGAACACAATGTGATTCCGCCCTCATCATTTCAATCACTATTTGACCATGCAAATAGTCAAGTCAATAATGCAATCCGTTAATTAACGCAGACAAACTTGAGTTTCTCATGAACTGTACTGCAAGTGGACGATTAGTATGCTGATGTTGACGAAAAAAAGTAATTTATATTCGGCCTTTTCAGTTCTCTCAGATTTTTTTTGCAATCGTTGAGTACAAGTGTGGGCCGGCATGATTATCTCCATCTTTTTGTGACCACACGGATAGGCATACAAGAACAGAGAGCCAACGGCATTAGACGCCCACGCAGTCTTATGCTCCTACTAGGAAATTATTATTATGCAAAAGTGTTTCAAATCATACAGGGTCATTCATCAAATGGCCAGACACACCTTGTGTGTACTTTTTCCACTTTTATACCTTGTGATTTTTTAACGGGACTCACCGAACCGTCTAAACTCTTCCTCATATGTGCATACTATATGGTGATGAACATCAGTGCTTATCAGAACTCTCAATTTCCACTCTGTTGGCCTATCCGTCGAGTGTGAAATTATCCAAAGAAAGTTTCTTCACACTTATTCCATACTTTCAACATGATCATTATTTAAGTGCAAATTTTTCGTCATTAGTTAGCAACAGTATGCCTGTGTAAGTTGAATCGTATTTATTCAGTTGGCTACAGTAAACTATGCTATTATCCACAAGTTTCCACAAATAGCTCATCAAAGAAAAAAAACTTTAGTTTCAATGAAATCTTTCAAGATCAGTCACTAGTTTTTCCCTCGTCTTTTTCCCAGGAAAAACAAGTCGGTAATTTTATGCTGATGTCTCTAAAAACTGCAAAGCTTCTCGCGTTCCACTTTCCAGGCACGCCATGCGCATGCAGGGCTGCATGTGCATAGGCTCGTTGCAGCAAATGTTTATGTACTTTTCGATATTTATTTTGACTGGAAAGTGGAGATAAATTAAGAGCCATTGTAAATCTTTTCAAACCTATTGGCTTAGTGTATAAGAGAGACATAAAGAAAAGACGGCGACTGTGATTACGGAAAGTGATGATGACAGTTAAGAAGACCAAGGATGTGGCCGGAGCAATGTTATACTTCCTACACTGATGAATGTCCCATGGTAGCCTCCAAGGTCTTTTTCGCAACCCTTGCATAGGATTTTGGGAGTAAAATATGAAAGTGAAAAACCATATTTTTTTTCTCTCTCTCTCTCGCCCAAATATAATGCGCCGGCATTGGTTGAAGACATTGAGCTTGAGTAAGTGCAAGAAAGTGTGTGCGTGTGGGCTGGAGAATCTAGGTTATCTCTCTTGTACTTGCTACTCACTTGTGTGCAATGCTGACGTGTGGCAGTATTGAATCATCATTGACCGATCATTTGTTATAAAAAGGAGTAAATATGGACATTGGATGAGAGAGGATGTGGAATCTATGTGAAGGTCAGGTGGTGACCCAGTTGAACTTATTGACATTTGTCTCATTTTTTTACCTGCAGGTTACCCTTCGTCGTGACGAACTGTAAGGTCCGGGACGGATTAGGATGGACTGAGGAGACATTAGTCAATGCTGATGGCTGTCCTGTTGATACTGAAATCATGGGCTCTTTCGTGTACGACAAGACCGGAAATTCAGCTGCAGTTGAATTCTTAGCTCACAAGTTCCCCTACTCGCCCAGCGTGTACTACACTTGCAGCGTCCGAGTTTGCAAACAGTGTCATCCTCCGATTTGCAATGGAAGAACTAATTTGAGGAAGAAGCGTGATGCAAGTCTTGATGAAGGAGATCAGCCAGCAACTATTGAGGTTAGTGTGCGATTGTTATTACTGATGGTGTGAGAGTGAAAAATGTCATTTGATGAATTTGAAATTTTTCCAAATAGGTTTACAATGTACTTTGGGTGAATGAGGCAGCAGAGAATGAGGCTGCCGAGGAGAGAGCAGATATTCTGAAGCAGAAAGAGCGAGAGGGTCAGGTCCTGTGCTTCAACCAACGAGACTTTGCTCTTGCCATAGCATTCTCGGGTCTCTTCCTCATGATCGCTGTCATCATCCTCATCTTTGTCCTGCGAAGACGCAGCACTGCCAAACATTCCTCCGAGTCGGGCTCCTCCATCTACTCCGGAGGATACACAAATACCGCATACTCCCATTCATCCTAATGATAATTACCAACGTTAACATCCCGAATAATATAAACTAATTGTTACTAATAGCAGATAAAATTAATATTAATTTCCCAACGTGATGGGTAAGCTAACATTATTCGTGAAGGGGCATACAGTATGCATCCCTCGTTCATTTTACAGCTTTTAAGGGGTACTGTAATATTGAGTGTTTATAAAATGTCCTCTCTCACACAAGTGCAACGTCGCTCGATCCAAGCCGACAGGTAACTAATGCGGCGTCTTTCTCTCCTCACTGCAGTATTAACCATAATATTTATCGCTCCTTTGTTATTCAAATCAATTGGGTTGGTTTATTGGAAAGGTTGAAAACAAGTGACAGCGTGTACATATATCGTTTTGACTCTCGCTGCTGCTGTTGGATATGACAGTAACTATGTAAAATTTTCAACTACACAACTTGTTCTTCGCATGCAATATATATCCTATGAGAGAAGTACTGGGCGGAGAACATTAAAAAATTTCAGAGTAGTGCGTGCGTATTTAAAACCAGGTGCAGGCTTTAGATGAACCTTCCGCGGTTATTTAGGTAAATCTTTATAGTTAAAATGATGACGCCAGCGATCCCCAGTACGGCGGTACCTAAATCACCAGCAGAGAAGGATTAATCAATTCAATTAAAATCTTGTAATTTTTTTTTAACTTGAGCTCACTTACCGCCGCAGACTAGTGCAAGTGAGTCGCGGTAAAAGTTTGCCAGAACACTGGTATCACAAGGTGTGCCCTCAACCCTGAGGATTATTGCAGGGAGGTCAAATAATCAGTCTTATTGGATCACAATAGGCAATAATGAGAGTATTGTAAAAATTCGCTTACTGGCAGGGTGCAAGATAGCTGATAAGGCCAATGACCACACCGCAGGAGAGTTTATCATTGAAGCTCATGGCCCCGTAGACAAAGGCACCGCTTTCCACATTCGATCCAATCAAGTCCGCACAAATCGACAAGGAAGTTACCAGCATTGCCGTACCGCCGGCACCTGTGTTTAGTCATAATTCAATCCATTTTGTCAGTCTGATTATTACAAAAGCAGCGGCAGCAAGAGTGAAGACATAACTTGGGGAAGTCCATATGCAAAATTACCAAATCTCTCTGTTCTAGTAGTAGTAATTATTGCTAAAACTTAATAATGCAAGCGTCGTTAACAGTTTTTGTATGCTAATTAGTCGTTGCATTAGTGTATTTTGTAAGTAGTTAGAGCTCTTTTCTCTTCCTTCCCTAAATCGCTTTTTCACAAACAAACCATAAGGCGCTCATCATCTTCCAGCCTCCTGCTCACTGGTGTGTGTAGGTATTTAGAAATAATAACAAAAGACAATTTGTACAACGTGTTAACCACCCTTACATTCGTTCACTTGATTGTGTCACAAATTAATCCACGAATACCCCCGC
The DNA here is from genome assembly GCA_034698825.1 of Deuterosminthurus bicinctus. Classification (NCBI taxonomy): domain Eukaryota; kingdom Metazoa; phylum Arthropoda; class Collembola; order Symphypleona; family Bourletiellidae; genus Deuterosminthurus; species Deuterosminthurus bicinctus. The sequence continues at coordinate 64,130 of JAQIWI010000048.1, forward strand.
CATATTGTTATAAAAAGAGAATAATGCAGATTTTTGTAAGCTAAAATACTGAGTCTATATGCGCCGGCAACGGGTATGAGCATGAGCTCATGATTGTACACGCTTGAAAAAAGCCTAATAGCTCAAAAAAGTCATTTGATTTGTTTGTTATTAATATTCAATTACCAAGTGCCTAGTATAATTACATGTGTACATGTGTCCATTAATGGAGTCTTCGCCATGATTATTATTGTCAGCTTTTTTGAAAAACACATTTGTTATGTAATTAATGTTGTTGCCGTTTAATATGTTACTCATATGTAATTGTTAACAAATATTCTATGTAGGGAGGAGACTCGGATAATTATAAAATAATCATGTATATCCAGCAACGAAAACAGTCGACGTATTGTTAATCCGTTGTGGTGGCAAGTTGGATGCGCGCAAATCATGTGTACCGATTAGGAGTTAATTTTTGAGCGTATTGGTAGTGTGTGTGTTTGTGTGCGTGTGTATTTGTGTCAAGTCTGTGAGGATTATGATGCTGTGCTATGTAAAAGGTGATGTTTCCCGGTGATGACAGCCTTTTAAATCCTGCATGTGATTATCATTGTTATAGGACTACTCATATTTGTATTATTGTCGTAAGGATAATTTCTAAGCTTATGTTAGTTAATCATAACTTGAGTATTTACGAGAATTGTGGGATGATATGACGATGATGCAAGGAATGAATGCGAGAGGCTTTTGTTAATAATAAAAGGGAAACGAATAATAATCGAGGTTCATTCATAATTACATAAAGGATCGTCTTACCAAACAAGATGGCCACAATAAAGATCATATAAGACTTGACTGAAGGATCTGAATCCCAATCCAAGAACTGAACCAAGCAAGCCCCAATGATGCTGGGGATAGCCCCGATGACCAGACTCAACTGTCTCCCGACATATTTGTTCAGTTGCTTTATAAACGACGTCACGATCAACCCTGAGACGTACATTGTGAGCGGAACAGTGGAAAGACTGTCGATGGGTAGGCGAAGTGTCTTCTGAAGGTACAATGGAAGGTATACTTGCGTAACGTTAACATTGATCCTTGTCAACATATAAATTATTCCTACCTGGAAGATACGACACGACTGACGCAATGTTTTTCAAGTTCATTTGACCTTTGATAGACACGGCTCACTTACAACATAAAACTGGAACATCATCATCCACTCCTTCACTGTCATCTTGTCCTGTCCCAAGCTCAGCCAAGTTGTACTCAACGGATTCGTCGGCCTCATAGTCTGTACACTGTGATTGATAACCTGAACACTGCTGTGTAACTTTCCCAGTACAGTATTGGAATGCGTAATGGGATGAGCATTAGACATAATTGAGCCATAGTGAGTTCCAGACTGAAGGTGGTAGGAGACCTCTGTGTCTGGAATGGGCACGTGGGCGATGCTATTCCGCTGGTGAAGCAAGGCCTGTCGAGCCTCTTCGCTGTACTTGCCGAAAGTTGAGCGCCGACGTCGGTAATTAAATGCCGGATTTGTCCCTGTGGTCGAGCATATAAGTGACTCTGCAATGGACATCCGACGTGTATCCACTGACGGCAATGAATTAAGGAAGGCAACAGATTGTTTCACAGTCTTGTCCGAGCTCTCTGTCACTGTGAGATGGAATACAATCGTTGCAATGACACCAAGTGCCATGGATATGAAGCAAATGTCCTGCAATTTGTTACAACGTATTTACGAAAGATTCATCAATTGAACGAGTATCGTGCTTAAGTCACCGAGAATTTCATGGAATCTGCAGGTCCCACATCATCATCTACTCCGAGAATGACGTAAGCAAGAAGGAAAACCGTTATGTTGGACGCCACTGTGAAGGCATAGCTGTGAAAAGAAAACATTGAGGAGCAACTGCAAATATTTGTACTGAATTTCTTTGCTTCTCACACATCTCACCGAATAGCAAGGATTTCCGTACGGACTAACTCGTCCGGGCTCATTTTGGGAATGAGAGCAAGATGAGCAATTTGGTTTGAAGCCCATCCGATTTGAGAGAGGACGATGAACGGGCCGTAGTACATGAGTTTTGCAAAGTCATCCGCATTCCCACATCCGGGGCATGACATAAAGATAAATGGAGTTGCGAGGGTAACGAAAACGGCTCCTGTTGTATCCCAAAAAAATCCCGTTTAGCACACATACAAACAGCTAACTAGTCCTTTTCAGTTAAGAATTTGAGGACAAAGGCAATTACCCACGAGATGCCACGCTTTACATCTCCCATAGTTCATACATAAAAACAAAGGCCGATCCGCTTCGTAACCGATGAGAGGTGTTGCAATGGCATCTGCTGCCTAAAAAGACATAACGAGAAAAACTGTGAAAAACCTTGGAGCCTGTGGCTTCGAATCATGAGGATGATTCACAAGGTTATGTGCTAGAAGAAGCACCAATGTAGACATTAAAGCGATTAATGTGATACTGATGAAGATAAAACCTCATTTCAATATGTATCACGTGACGTACTTGGCCGAGGAGCATGAGATAACCCGCAGACGCTGGGGAGATTTTAATGACATTTTGAAAATATATTAGAAAATAGCTGAACCAAAGGCCACCGACGAGGTCATTAAGCACATGACCAGAGCCTATGGCCACTTTCTTTGCAAAGTTTAGTTGCAATGGCTTCAATATATCCTCTGGAATCGGAGGCTCCGATGGTCTTACAGGATTCCTCATCTTGATAAACAGTCACTTGAGTCAAGCCAGTAGGCACCTTATAGGTTTTTCTTGTAGGCCCACTATCACTTGACCCACCACTTCTTCACTAATACAACCCAAAACTATGAGAGATCAAATGAGACACGCGTTGCACATTGAAAAAAAGCTAAAATCACAAGAGAAATGTAATCTAATGGAAACTTTTATCGATCTAGAAAAACATTTCGAAGCTACACAAACAATTTTAAGAAATCTCTTCTGGCTTCTTCAGACATGCAACTTTCGTGTTGACTAGGAAGACCTCCTCATGGAGACTGGAAGGGAATAAGTGGCATTGGCATAATAATTTGTGTCTTCCTAATCAGCATAACCTTTCATACATAAATCTTGAGTAGTATAAAATAGGCCGGCCCCCTGTATGTAACATGTAAGATGACTCTATATTTAAATCCAGTTTATTTGGGTTAAAATGTTATCAACATAATTGAAGCCAATGTTTTGTCACGTGGCTGGTAATCGAATAGTACAGTGGTGCATAGCATTTCAGATTGGACAATCTAAGGAGACAAATAAACCTATTCAATAATCTGTTCCCTCATTTGCTACCGTTTTTCAATTAAACTTGACACAATTATCCATAGCTCCTCGCTTCTCCTTAATCTCGTAGCATGTACGATGACGCCAAAGACCACCCTTGTGTGTTCTGTACAGAGACTTGGGCAACGTTGTTGTGTGAACAGATTTGTCAAAACATGAGCAGATTTATCACATGATTGAATGAAGAGTCACGCTAATGCAGAGTGATATGGAATTTCCCTTACTGTTTTTTTTTATTATTTCCTTCACAGTTATTATTATTAAAGTACATTGTGGCTAAGCTCGATTGCCAGCTTGTCCATTTTGAGCACCTCCCGACATGTCCCTGAAATGGACACCAGCTAAGTAATCAATGACCTTCTTCTGCAGCTTGTTCTTCCATACAAGGAAACCGATGCCGGCTGCGAGGGTAATGATGATCAATGTGATGATTACAAATGTCGCCACTCCGGCGGATGAGGACGAGGGGACTGGACAAAAAAACGTAATAATAATAATTCGTTTAAATATGTAATTAAGGATTATGTGTGGGCAAATTACACTTACTTTGAACGATAATACGAACAGTTTTCTCCACACGACCAGCAACATTCCCTGCCAAACACTTGTACTCGCCTTGGGTGTCATGCGTGACGCGCTTAAAGGTTATTATGGAGGAGCCTGTGCTTCGATGGACCGTCAGATTCGTGTCGTTGAGGACAACCTACGCATGAACTTTCGATGGTCATTCCATTGGACGTCAAAAATTAATGGACAAGTCAATCGAAACGAGGCATATTACCCTGTTATTACGCTTCCAGCGGATTATTGGCGCGGGCTTTCCTCCTTCAGCGTTACAGATTATAGACTGATTTGTTTGATTCAACTTCCAAGTCACAATGTCCAATAGTGGTCCAGTTAGAACAGGAGGAGCTGATTCTGTGAGGAATTGAGTTACAAGTTGAGCTTATCCAATGGCATAGCTCACTATATTAATTAGCAAACTTACGGTAAATTTGTAAGTCGTGGGTTTTGTTAGCCCAATCTGTTGTGTTCCACACGGGTGCGTAACAAGTAAGGGATTCCATCTCAACATCGCCCACCAGTTTGATTGTGTGCATCATTTCCGAACGGCGATACCTTCCCTGATAGGCTGTATAAGTCTCTGTGAACAATAAAAGTAGTGTCTTATATTGGAAAATGAAGGTTAAGGTTGAATACATACAACATTTCCTTACCGTTCAAGAACTGAACAGTTTGATTGCGCCACTTAAGTGCCCAATGTATTCCCTCAGAAAAATAGTAGTAGGAGGTATCACAGGACATGTAGAAGGTCTGATTAGAGTAAATTTTCCCTCCAGGTGTGCGGTAATGGGACACAAGCTCGATGAGTTTTGTGGGATCAGCGTCGTGCCAGTTGAAATCTTAAGTGGAATAGCGTTTATAGTACTAGATGTGTAATATTAAAAGAAAATTGCAGTCTTACAAACAGGTGCAGTCTCATTGGCACCACTGGATGTGTAGCCAGAGAAAAAATGGCGGACGATATCAATGCCATCGCCCTTGCATCGGAAAACACCTGAGTCTCTGTAATAAACTCGGTCCGCAGTGCAGCTACTGTTGCGAAATTTGATCCCATTGTTTCCATTCTAAGTACCAGCAAGCAAGGTTTGTTCAATTGGCCTTATGAATTTCAAGTAGGAGCAAACTTAAGGTATCTAGAGGGATTTCAATAGATTTTTTCAATACCTGGAGAACGTATTGCTCCTTCATTTTACAGGTGATGGCATCTTCGCAATACATGTTGCGCATGTTAGGGGGTTTGCCACTAGAAGAGCAGCATTTGACTTGTCGTGTGGCGGGGTCAAAAAAGAAAGTGGCGTTTCCCTGGATTATGTTATTGATTTTCCCTTTTGTTTCCATACCTAAATGATTCACAATAAAAATAATCTCGTGAACGTAGATGCCTAGACTTGAAATAAACTCACCACCAACAGCAGCCATGAGGACGAAATCATCCTCATCATCGCCTCCAGCAACGACGCACTTGTAGTTCCCGAATGGATCGTCCATTTGAACCATGTTGAGGCTGAAACCGACCTGCGGATCCCAATTGATGTATGGACTAGGTGGCTCAATCATGTAATCTCCAGCTATTTGCTTGTACAGTTCCACTTGAGCATCAGGTGAAGAGACAACACACGGTAGGATCATTGTCTTGTTGTCTTCCGATTTAATTGTCAAAGTCTGGCCAGCATGGACAAAGAATGGGGGCGAGTTTCCTGCCAAACACCACCACCATAAAATGATTCCAGTTTAAATCATTCAAGATGGAGGAAGGCTCTTACCTGGCCAATATACGTAGATGTTGTTCTGAATCCTTTCTGATGAAGTGCTTTGGCAACTATAGGCCCCTGTCAGTTTATTCGAATCGGCGTACATGTCCATGATGGCAGAGAACTTGAAAGTCTTAGTATTGTTGATATCTACAGCATCCCTGTAGGTTCTTATTCTCACATTGTACATTCCCATTCTCTATGGGTAAAAAAACAACAATTAGGTTTCCAAAATACAATTCTACATGCACCCACTTACATCTATGTGGTGGAAGACCCACTGCACGGGATAAGACGCATTGCAAACGATTGCAAGGCCCACCAAATGCTGGGACACTGTATATACTGTCTCCTTTTCTTGATCCTTTACTTTAACAGCATCATCACTGAGCTTATCAAATTCCCAATCAGTGCTTTCTGCTGTCATCCACCGCAAAATGCTCACTTTTGGATACTCCTGAACACCGTTACAAAAACTGGAGCAGAGAACTAGTAAAAGAACAAGATGGCTGCTACAAGCTATTAGAGTCCTCTTCCAAATTCCCTCCATCATCTCACAATAATTGCGAATGCAAATCCCGCAGCCACAGCATGCCCGTGAAAATCTGAATAATAATCACACTGCTTACTACGCACACCGACTAACTGGGCTTTGAGGACAGATTTAACGTCAGCTCGATTGTAACATGTGTGGACTCATTCTAATGTCCGAGTCATTACACATTATTCTATTTTCTCCACTTTCGTCATTTAATGAGATGGTCACAGCTGATTTTGCAAAAAGCTCAAAATCATCGTGAGCTAAAAGAGAGGCTTTTTAGAATAGGGATGGCAATACGAAAGGATGCACTTAATGGTAACATCAGTGTAAACTCCTGTCATACATACATGGCACTCTTGGTACTATTTACAACAAGAGTTTTTCTACGTCCCCGTAAACATAACAACTGTGAAAATTTTGGTTGTAATGTGCTCAGCGCATATTCTGCCACTCAATCAACAGGATTGATTTCGCTGGGAATTTCTGCACCGGATGTTGGCACAATGCTTGTTGTGGCCTTTGCGTGACTCTGTAATGATTTTATGGAACGTCTCTATTCAGAAAACCATCATTATGATCATCTCGTCCTCTCATGTTACTTCCGTGCACATTCTCTACGCGAGGGATGTGCTCGAAAACATTCGTGATTTTCATCTCGTTCTCTGTCATGTCTCTCCTTCTCATACCCAAGTCTTGAAAATGTCGGTTAAAATTTCAAGGTCTAACAGTTTGCAAAAACTGTCGGAGATTACCATTACGGCTGCCTTAAAGTAATATGAAATGTAAAACAAGTTTAAAAACAAAATAAAACAAACACCACATTTAATCAACGTGTGCTTTAAGGCTAGCTGGGTTTCAAGTGCGAAGCCAGCAAGAACGGTGACATGGCCAGTGATTGACTGCTTCAACGTTTTTTTTTGCATTCTCTCATTTATTACTCCGTAAAATCGTCCAATAAAAACTGGTTTTTATCTTGTAATGTGATTGACTTATCTTTCAAAAGTTTAATAATTTAGTACTACTTTGGCTCACTCAAAAATTGCATTTCATGACAATATACATTTACTTTTGTACCACTTTGTGCAGTGCCGACGGGAATGGAGGAGACCGAAAACAAGATGGCGTTCGCATGACAACGAAAACATGAAGTCGGCAGGCATACGCAATTTTGCAGTTATAGAAGACAACAGCAGCATTCCTTTCTGTTATGAATGCACCTCAACAAGTTGCACATTGCAGCTGTCATAAATGATGACAGTAAAAAATCCCAAAATCAGTCAGCCAAGAAAAATAATTAATAATCCCTTACTTTCCCCTTTTTTCCTCACATCTCAATCGTGGTCAAATGAGAAATTGATATTTCTACTGAGAAATCATTCATCACGAGGGAGATTTAGTGGTGCATTTGATGACTGCAAGCACAACTCTGCTCAGAAACATGATGAGCTTGCTGATGGCGTATTAAAGACGACGAGAAAGTGAAATGCGGAGGAAAGGGAAATTTGTTAGCAGGACGTAGAAAATGGAGTGTGAATCTAAAAGTAGGCGAGTGGATTTTCACACACACATCATCATCATCCCTGGCGAAAATCTCATCCCCTTATGGTACATCAACTTATCATGCGATTATAGCACACAAAGGACGACAAGAGTGATGATGAAATTATACACAAAATATATCTATCTTTAGTTCCACTTAAGCTCGCTCATATAGTGTGGGAACGCTGACAGGTAGCATGCAAAATATTATGCTTGTCCTTGTGGAATAAAATGCTCTGTCGTTTTTATAGTGTTGCTTTTGCCAAGTAAAACAATGAAATGGATGCGCGTTGTTTTTTTCAATAATTTTACCGCTGGGAGGCTGTTTTATCTTCGGGAAATGCTGGGTACCTATAAAATTTTGCTGACGGAATGTCTGCAGCCTCTTGCTAATTATTCTTGCCCTCACGTCAAGGTTGGAAGGATAGGGAGTTTGTTATTGTTCGAGAGAACGAGAGGAAGAGAAGAAATGGGTGATTAGGCTAACATGTGAAATTCTCATCATTATTATTACTGCTACATGAACAAACTCTATATCTTTGTGTATAGGAGAGTGTAGTACATAAAGGTGCTATTAAAATTTCTCCCCTGTTAAGCTTTGACACTGTCAAAGCCTGCAGTAGTGTAGGCTTTTATGGTCTTACCATTTGCCATCATCACCATCTCATCCTCCTCTGTATTCTCAGCTGGCTTTGCAACTGAGAAATTCGTGCAAAAATCTTCCTTCATCTCCTCCTCCCTCCTCCTCCTCACGAGCTTGAGATTTTGTATTGAATCAAGCTAGTTGAACGACATGTTTGGCAGGTAGTAACAGTTTGTGTGTGCGATTTAAAGTACGAAGCATCCTAGTGATTATTACGCACACATTTGACACTGTGTTCGGTAAAGCTATCGTGTACTTACGAGGTTCATTTACCTTGCAACAGCACACCTTGCGTATATATTGACGGCAGTCAGTGTACATATACGAATGCATTAAACATTCAAGCCACATTGGTGTCAAATGATACGAAGTGGTTGAAGAAGCATCTTGGTCTTCTTGATCACAGCTCACTTTCTTGCTTCACTGCATGCCTCATCTGCAGAGTTTTGTGCTCACGAGACTCGCGTGAATACACGTTCCTGTTTACAGACCTGGATCTGAGCTTGAGAATGTGAATTCAAACTCTGTGGCTTAGTTGTTTCAGTTGGAAAATCCCTTCTTTGATTTCTGATTCAAGGTGAGTTTGCAGCGTACTTCAAGTCTGACAATAATATGGGGCAAATTGGTCGAGAAATTTTCACTACAAATCCCTCATGATTGGGAAAAGTTGGTTGGCGTTGATAATGCAGAGGCGTTTAAGGCCGAAATTGGGAGCGAGACTGAAAATTGTGAGGACAGTGGAGTCACAAATGACGATATGGCCGATAAATTTAAAAGAGAGGGTCGAGTTTTGGGTTATAGTTTGTGCTATAGTGGCTATGCAAATTATTGTGTCGTATCATTCAGGCAGGTGTTGCATATTGAATACCCAGTAAGTAGTCATCAGAGCAGCACAAGATGGAAGGAGATAAATTTTTGTTTTAAATGTCAAGTTTTCTATGACTGATGATGGTGAGAGTGGTGGAGATATGCATCGGAACATGTGGATCACCGAATTGATCGTGTTGACCCATTCGTATTGTATGGAGTAATTTTTTTTTTAAACTTTTCAACGCTCTCAACTGTAACATCTCATTATGCACCTTTCATTGTGCATATGTGAATAGGGATTGTTGTATGATGGGGTAGTTTTCTATTTTTTTGCGTGCGTACCTCGTAGCCCTGACGATCATCTGTGGACGCACATGATCTCTTTCAGTGTTGATTACCTGTGCTGCTGCATTGACGTCTGTTTAAAGGATTCAGTATGGGTGTGGAATAAAAATAAAAATATTGCTCGTTGATCATTTCAGACGTGAAAGATGAACCCGTGCTGCTTTCTGTCGCTCAGGACCGGTGCCCTGCTAATTGGAATCGTGGAGATTGTAAGAAATAATCCAGGATTTTTAATCAAATTCCAGTAGAGATAATGCCTGTTCATTGGGTGGTTTGACAGGTACTCTACGGACTTGGAACTCTGCTTTATGGATTCTCACTAGCTAGAACGCTTTATGCACACAGTCAGAATAGCACTGCGGTGGAGGTGGCGTTGCAAAATGCACTAGCGGATGAAACGGATCCTTCGTTACACACTGATGGTGAGTGATGCAGTGACTATAGTATTTAATTGAGAAAATTAATTAATTGAAATTTGAACCTTGAAACAGTTAAGGGAGTCTTTGTTATATTGACCCTGATGACAATCCTGAGTGTAGTCCAAGTATGTGTCGCCATTGTTTTGGTTGTTGGTGTCAAAAAGGTGAGAATAATCAAATCTATTTTGGTGATGGCGTGTATGGACGATAGATTATTATAATAGTGCAATATTATTTTATTTGTACTTTTCTCACAGTCATCTCAAACGCTTTTGAAGGCCTGGATCGGCGTCAAAGTTTTAGTCATAATGTTCTCCTTGGTGATACTGATTGTGTCGTTACTGAACAACTACAGTGATTCGTTGTCCAATGCGAGTGATACTATTTCCTGTTTGATTGGAATCTACTGCATCCTAGTTGTGTATGCCTTTGCTGAAGAACTGAAGAAAGGCGGCACTGGATCCACTGCGGCTCTTCACCGAGGCTTTAGATTCTAACAACTATCGACGCAAGAACAAATTATTTTGTTAATCTCTTCCTATATCTTCCTCGATGCGGAATGTGTGCACAAGATTAGTGGATTTGTACTGTTTATTATTGCTTTGGTGACTCGGTTTAATTACAACTGTCCATGTGAATGCTTACTCGGAGCTACCTGGTTCTAATGTAAGCACTAGTGTTACAAATAATCCCTCCTATTACATATATAAATATATATATATATTTTGAGATTTCACGAGTTACTGCTACCACGGTTTTACTTGCTGAAATATATGAATGATGCGGGCAATTCTAATTCAATGGAATTAAAACTGATTTGTTGCCTCTCGCATTATCGATTATACTTCGGGTGGAGCAATAGTGTGTTGCCATGGTGGAAGCTTGTAGCGCCATTGTCATAACAACTCACCATTTCGTATATTTGTTGCCGATGAACATTACCGTGAGGCCTGAATTCGAGGTAAACTAAATGCAAAGAGCTGGAAAAATACTGAGGTTGATTGCAGTCAAAAAGATTGTTAATGAAGCTTATTTGCATCATGAATTCCGTGACATGAATCGAGAAGTGGGGTGGGGACTACCGCTTGCATTACATTATATGTTTATCTAATCATCATCATCGCGACAGATGTAGATTATTTTGTAACGTGTATGTACCTTAGTCCTCAGAATGCTACATCTGTTTACAAACAAATCTAGATGTTTGCAGGTTTGTAATGATATTGACAGGAACAAGAAAAGGCTATTGAATGATTCCCAGATTCCCTCACGGGTAAATCTTTGCATTGCTATGTCATCTTCGTGGATCCTGGAATTAAAGGAATCGGCAAATATTATTAAAGATTTACAACTAGGTTTTCATTCGCCGAAGAGGAGAGGGAAAATTAGCACTTGATTTAATGGCAACCGATGTGCTCAACTTTGCTCAAGTAATCAGTAAAGGAAAATCAAACAGCTTTAAAACTAAATGGGAGATTTGTTGACAATTTGGACAAATAGTTACGAGTATAAAAATGTCCAATATGCAGCAAGCAAGCATTGAGTGTGTTTCAAAGGGTCAGTGTGTCAGGACGACTTGATTGAAAGCTATCATCATCATTGTAGGGAGAAATCGGTGAAAAGTGAATATAATAGCGACATGGCTGCCGGAAACAATGTGGCACAAGTCACTCTCTTCGTAGCTGCAGCAGTTGAGGGGGTAATAACAACTATTGAATATCAATCCATGGGTGTATTGTTCGGCCGATAACAATGACAATTTGTTCCAGATTCTCGCCTTGATACTACTCATCATTGTTGGCATTCAGCTGGGTGGGCAAGGCTCCATGCCGGATGCATCGACAACGCCGGCACCCGCAACGATAAACACTTCGGACATGATGACAGATGTGACCACGAACGAGATGGAGGATTTGTACGATGGAGATGTCGGTATATGGAACTCAACCAATGAGCCCACTTCGGTGTCTATTTAAGGATTAATTTCTTACCGTAATTTTCAAAAGTTTTATCAGATCCAGCAGAAAGCAAACAAATAACTGGAGAACTCCGAGCCCTGTATCGTGTCCTTGTGGCCATTTACGTCTTCTATATGCTTCTGTCCGTCATGATTCTATTCGGGATTAAAATGGTACACTTGCCCACAAATCTACAGATAACAAAAAAAAATATATATCTGCAACTGCACACAGTTTAAATCAATTTTAAAATTTCAGGAAATGAACGCCTTAGTCAGGTCTCATCTCGATGCGAATATTCTTTTAAGTCTTGTCGCTGTAATAGTCTACATATTAGCCGTCGGTGTGGGCACAAATGTGGACAAATACTTCGTAGCCCTTATGGCCTTTTTCATTATACTTCGCATGGTAACGATCGCCTTGGAAATCAAATGCCATTACAATTTGAATATGAAGAGTTTTCAAGGTCCAACTGTGGAATATAAAGTTCGAAATAGTGTGGATCATATAACTGTAACTACTGATATTCCTTTGTAGAATAGCACAGCAGTTTTTCCTACTTTCAATGTAATCGTGTCAACTTAAAGACATAGACTTTTAATAAACAAAATGAATGTGATGTTCAATTTAGAATCATAATTATGGTGACGATTTCGCTTGATTTCGATGACAGTTTGTCTCTGCAGTACCATCACAAAGGGTTGCCATGGGAAATGCTGAGTTCGTTTTGTGGTCCTTTTGACTTTTAATGTCCTGCCGTATGCGATTGCCCCAGAATCTTTCAACGCCATTGCAGCTGCCGCTGCCTTCATAAACAACGGCGAAACGTTAGGAAAGTGGAAGTGCGAAATGCAATGGTATCCAGCTGCCAGTAATCAATTTACGCTTCTTCTTGTACACTTTGAAATAATTCTACTAGTACATTTTGTTATTTCTACCACTGAAGAAGTTCAAGGAAACGATTCGAGCCCAGAATCTTCGCCATCTAAAGAGAAACTGGACATGGGAGATGATGAAATCTCAGTGATGAACCGCTTGACAAACATGACAAGGGATGTACTTGACGAAAACAAATATGATAAACGACTTCGGCCTAACTTATTTACCCAGCAACTGAAGATAGTAACATCATTACATATTCAACGGATCCTCGCAGCATCGGAGTTGGATCAAGAGCTCCTGCTGGATTTCTACATTCGACAAACTTGGCTCGATGATCGCTTGAAATTTGACGCATCCGGATTACCGAAGAATTTTAAGTACATTTCGCTCGATTCCAAATTTCTGGATTTTATCTGGCATCCAGATACATACTTTGAGAATGAAAAAGAGACCTCGATTCACACGGCCCTAACTGAGAACTCATTTATCCGTTGGTTTCCCAACGGAACAATTTATCATTCTATTCGGATCTCCATGAGATCAAGTTGCTCCATGAACCTTAAAAACTTCCCATTGGACGAGCAGAAGTGTAGCATTAAAGCCTCCGGCTATGGCTTAACGGACAACGATGTCAAGTACAAGTGGGATCCAGTCAGGCCGGTGGATTTCGGAATGGACGCCCTCGTACTATTACTCAATTTTGATGTTGAGGCTTACAGGACCAGAACGGAGGTCACCAAATTTTCTTCGGGGGACTACACCACACTCATCTGTGACTTCCTGCTTGTAAGAAGTGCCAGTTATTACTTGATCACAATTTACATTCCTTCCGCCATGCTGGTCATGATGTCCTGGTACGCATTCTTCATGGACATTACTGAAATCGCGGAAAGATTAGCACTCAGTGTGACCACCATGCTCACGGTGACCACCCTGTTAGTTTCGCAATCGGAAAATTCTCCCAAGGTCTCTTACATTAAGGGACTTGATATCTACACTTGGAGCTGCTTTTTATTTGTTTTCTTGGCCATGGCAGAGTCTGCGGTGTTGGGCTATTTATGTCTCAAGGGGAGTCAAAACCTTCATAATGAAATCAAAATCTTGAGGAAACACACGGATAAAAGGCGCAGTCAAATCTCTGCCACTCGATCTCTTGGAAACCAGCTGGAAACGGAAGCTTCAAATGTTCACAATAAGTCTGAGCAGCGCAGTCCTGCAGCAGTGACACCAATTGCGATTGCGAGTGATGTCAGTGTGGATGCATCACAACAGTTTGACCACGGAAGAGCGTCATCTTGTTTTTGTAAATTTTCTTTCTGTAATCGTCTTCGGAACTTAAAGAGTCTTCCTGAGACCAGGAAGTATAAACTTGTCGATGTAACTGCTCGGTTTATTTATCCTAGCGCCTTCTTCATTTTCAATCTTATTTACTGGATATACTATATTTATGTACCAAAAGTTGGAGACGAGCCCGATTGGAAGATGATTGATTCTTCGATTCCTCGGGTTGTTGTTTAGCAGAATTGCTACATGTTTAGTTTGTACTCAGAATTGATACCAAACGAATTAAATTTTAATTCGGAAGACTGATTTAGCACGAGAACAAATATTTTGCATTACGTTATTTTATATAATAACACTATATTTCGAGGTGCAAAAAAAAATTGGAGAACTTCAATGAATACACATCGGTAAAAAAAATCTGGCCTCAAAAACTGGTTGCAACTAGCTGCAAATATTAAGTATATGAATATGGGTCAGGTCACGGTTAACTTAGTTGTCAAAGTATCATCAAGAATGATCCATCTGTTCCAAATCTCCATCTTGCGGTACTTCAACATCTTTGTCACTCTCATTTGAGACTTCCACGTCGGAATCAGTAACAATTTCTTGGACGGACTCAGCATCATCCGATTCACTGTCAATGTCAAAATCACTATCATCATCCGAACTTGAACTGGACTGAAAAAGATCCAACTCAGATATCTCATCTTCCAACTCCGGATGCATTATTTCCGCACACTCTGTTTGGGCCTTCGCCAGCAGCTCTCCAGCTTCTTCCACCTTCAGACATTTGAGTTGCAAAGCAATTCTGGAGAACTTCGTTCCGTACTGACCAGCCCACCAACAACAGTCCTTCCCATCATTTCGAATGGATAAATAGCGGATGTTTTTGCCTCTCAAAATTTGCGCATCTTGTTCACTAATGATGAGTGAGACACTGATCCGAGTCCACCCAGACCTAGCTCGCAGTAAGTTCTGACACATTTTCTTAAATATCACATTCCCTTTGTCATCTTCCAAGCTGGCTGTCAACCGGTACAGCCCACCACAGTCGAACCTCGCACCAACTCTAAAATAAAACAAAATTAGTAATGTTACTTACTACGTACTGACTTTGTACCAAAATGAAATGGTGACTCACAATTCAGAGCAAACAAACTGAAACGGGAGCATCGAGAGCATGACAGCCCGACTAAGTCCACTTTCCCGAAGGTCAATCTTCTGAACTAACGAGCACCAATCAAAGGATGTCACAAAAGCAGACTCCACTGGATACCACGGGTCATGAGGCATCGCCGATATGCCTTCTGGTGGTGACTCCACTTTCATTCTGTCCCCTCCATTTCTAATTCTCTTCCAGTGTTCAAATCCATCTATATTACAAAACCAAGATCCCGATAACAGCCCAGATTTTTTTCCCCGAAATAATCTTCAAAATTCCTGGAGAGCTCACCATAACCACAGGGATTTCGTACCAAGTTCTTTTGAAAGACACGATAAGTAGCTGCCACATAGAATATCATCCAGCTCATATCTCTCTCCTTAATATGCTGAGGAATTTCCTCCCAATTGACTCCATTGTTACGGCAAACGAGCTTCCAGAATGATCTTCTAGTTGTCACATCCTTCCAGGTACAGCATACCTGAATAAATGATCGAATGAGTAAAATAAATGCAATTTTGATAGTTACAAATTTTAATGTACTTGATATAATAATTTTAATACGTACCTTTGAAATTGTCAAGATATACTGTGGAGGAACCCAGCTAAGAATAGATTCCAGTGCGACCTCGGGGATTGTCACACCACTGAATACAAAACCATTGGTGTCTTCATTATTAAATTTTGAATCACAACTACCCTTATTTCGGATTTGAGCCCATGTGGTCAAAGGCCACGACTCGTCCGTTATTTCTGATTTAGATCGATATGGAGAGGTCATCTCTTTAATTCTGTTCCAGATTTCCATTGCTGCGGATGTAGCTTCTGGATTAAAAATCTTTCGATGAGTGCACAGATAATGGTGTCACTGACTTCTACATGTCATCATTGAGTCACTGATGACTTGACCTACATGGGATGACGTCCTCAAGGTGTATACGATCTTCTGCAATGTGCAACAGCTGTAAAGTGTTGTTGACGGGAAAGTGTCACGATTCGTCTCATTTATATTTCTTTGCCGCTATGAGGTCGTATGATATCGGGTGCAGGAGATTGACTCTCCTTTAGTATAATATCCATATATTTTTTGAGGAAGTGACAATATTTTATTAGGTATTGAAAAGGCGAATAATAATTTCAAGTCTTCAACTATATATATTGAAAGTTTTCGAGGAACGGTGTAGCTAGATTACAGGCGGATTTAACGTTATAACTTGACGTAAGAATAATGACGAAGTAATGAAATACATAATTATTTTCATGCGTCTCCTTCACTCTCGTCGCCCTCATCAGCTGCATCTTCTCCACGGTCCGCTCGGGGACGTACATTCGTCAATAAGTCTCTCATGGCATCCAGTAGAGCAGTGACACTTTGTTGCAGCCCAGCACCAACTGCAGCGTTATTAAGCTGGTTCCTGGCTTCTGCTTCGGCTAAATTTCGACCGCTATTACATAAATCAAGCAACATCAGTAGGTAGACTTGGAGATGAATTAATTGAGGAATCAACTGAGAAAACTATGCCTCAGAGGTATACAATTATGTCTTACCCTTGAGCACCTTCCCCTCCACCCAGATCATACAAAAAGGAGTTAACTAGTAAATTCACTAGCCCCTGTCTGCTTTGACTTTCCGGAGACGTGACTTGTCTCTGGTAAGTGTAAATATTCACAGAGTCTGGTGGTGGCAGTGGGTCATAATTCAAAATCGGTTCCTTACTAAGATCCTAAGTAAAAAAAAATCATTTAACACTCAAGTAGAATAAGGGTGTCATCATTCAAGCTTCGTTGTTGTTACCGGGGGAAGGTTAATTGTAAGATCTTTGTTGTCCGTGAGAATGACGTGACGTATTATGTTCCTAGGTGTGCCTTGATACCTCCGCTTCCGCTTTTCGTCATAATCCTGGACCAAAGGATCTTTACCATCCACGGAATCTAGAGCGGCAGTTACATTCTTCTCCAGCCATGGAAATATTCGTGCGTCTTTCCAAACGTGATGACACCTCCACACGTAGAGCTCGCACAAGAGTTTCAATGCGCGGCTTTGCCTGTTATGAAATTCGAGCTTAAGTACTGGGCATTCGCGGTACAAAAGATCTCAAGGATGCTAGCAATTAGCAAAGACTTACGCGTTCGGCGATATACAATTGAAATACGGATGACTGGAACTTCTAGAATCCCCTTGAATACTGCACTTGTCCATTAGTGGACGTAAGACAGAGGGAAACATGAGCAAGGCATATTGGAGGAGTTTATCACTTGTTCGAGACAATTCCTCCAGTTCCTCTTTGGTCATACTGCGCGTATGCTTATTACTTGCTCCCTCTTTAGACTTGATTTTTTCTTTGGGGCCAGGATTCTGGGATTCCAAGTACAACAGTTGACTAGCCAGTGCTGCAGAATATGCAAAGTTGGGCAACTGCGACAAATTCTTGATGGGCTCCCAAAAGTTAAACAAATCAATAAGCCACTTGTACTCATTAGACTTGAGAGCGTAGAAATCAATCATGAGTGTCGCGCAGAGAGGATCATTATCTGAGTCCAGTGTGAGCAGACGTTTGCACAATTCCAGAGCTGTTCGGTAACAGGCTCTTTGACCGACAAAGGTAAGATGCTTGAATAGAAGGATGAAGAATGACCTGTGAAGAGTAATATTTTCAATTGAATCCGTAAGTTTTTCGGAAATAAAGATACGAAACATACCGATTCTCTTGGTACTTGTATTCAAGTCGATTGAATGGGGATATCAAAGAAAATCTGGAGTCAAAAGCAGTTTCCATTCCATGCAAAGCTGTCTCTATCAGCTCTGCAGCTACTTGCATGTCTTCGCCTGACTTGGCCATTTCAGACATTTGCAAGTGGGAGTCAATATGATATGCATGTGATTTCATTATTGCCTGAAAAATAGGTAATATTTACCTTAGTTATGGAAGACACCTTATATGCTCAACGCTTTGACATACTCACCATAACGCTCTCGATTTGTAGCGAATCTACAGCTCTCATGAAGTTCCGTTGGACAGCCTGATACTCCGGACTATGGCAGAACTTCCACATTAGATACTTTCCGTTGTTACTCAAGTACTGCATAGACAAACCTGTAGATTGAATCAGAATCATTCAACCGTTCAGGATTCGAGTACACAAGGAGTAAGGTAAGGTAGTGAGTGGATACCTGAGAAGGATGCTGGTGGCCAAGTATCTTTCGGATGAATCAAAATGTTCCTTGCGAGCCTTCTTTGATTCCTCTTCCTATGAGACGAATAAAAATGTATTACCGTATCAAAACTTCAGAAACTATATACAGAAAAGGTCCTTGCACATACCCACGTTCTAAATTCAACACTTTGGAACCAAATATTTTACGCAGCTCAAACTCGGTATTTAAATACTTTGTATCCAAAGCAAACAATCGCTCAAACTCGGCATCATTCTGAGCACTCTTCGCAGTTCGGGAGTTACCCCCGGATTTTATTTCATTCAAAGACAATCTAGCTTTCAGAGCTCCGTCCACTTCATCCTCCTAAAAAAAATACGACAAAGAAATACTTAAAATTCAATCCCATCCCCCAAGATAGCCCGACAAAACTCACAGTAGCTTCACTATCCGCCACAGCCAACTTCTTCTTATTCTTTCCAGCCCTCTTCCGCTTCTTTTTCTTCTTAGTTATCTGATTCTCCTCGTCCATTTTAGAAGAATCCGCAGATTTGTTCCCACCGTCCTCATCCTCCGCCTGCCCATCATCTTCCTTAGCTTCCGACTCCGACACGTCATTCAGCTATTAAACCCACATCAACGTCACATTTCAAACCACACAATCAATCATCATCTCTGCCAACTCACAAGTTCATAGGGATTCTTTATCCCTCGTCGGGGATTGTTAAACACCACCGGTTTCTCATCTTCCGACGCCGGCTCCACCATTAAGTCATCTTCTCCCGACCCAAACACTTTGCGAATCTGCCGTGAAGACATTTCCCCTGCAAAGATCAACAACAACATTACTGTCTTCAGTTTAAATGCCACACATTTTGCATTCACGCAGCAAACCTTTGCAACTTGAGCTTGTAACCGCTGTATTCTTTACAACAGTATTATGAATCTACCTTACCTCAAATTGTGTTGTTTCTTTCTGCTCTATGATTCTTTAGTTATCACACATTCGCACAAAAATACACACATGGACGGATTTTGCACGCATTCCCTTTCGAGTCACGAGATTATTCCCCTTCAAGTGGCCACGCTTCCCTTCAAGTGACGAGACTAAAGGGCTCAACTCGAGCGGATTCAGAGTTTCTTACGGGTCAACCAATATGTGTCAAAGTTAGAGCATTTGACAATAAATACGAGTAAATTGTGATTATTATGCCAATAATTTCAGCAATCTTCACTTTGCAGTATTGACGGGGGTATGAACAGATGACTGTATGTGTGCCAAAACCAAGTACGTACTGAATTGCATGCAGCCACAGAGGAGTGGGGCCGTGTGTGTGTCGTCCTTATGCAATTCATAGAGAAGGCTTGCACATGCGCCATAGAGCAGCCGCCGTTCCCATTGGCGTTGCTCAGTACGTGCCGAGCCGATGTGCGGGAGAGCGCGGAATTCAGTAGGACAACACTTCTGTTGCATCATAAAATTTGGAAAAATAGAATTTTAGAGAGAATTTCCTAGTTGATTATCCCAATTAATTGTAGTAATTCCTATTAAATTGAATGCCTAATTAATATAGTTGAAAGTTATTAATCTGCGGACGACCTGAAAATGGCCCATAGGCTAATCACATCCATGCGCAAAGTTGACAGGATTCTCAAGAATGGACTCTTAACCGGAAATTTCAACATTGCACAGGTAAATTTGCAATTAGGACTTAACTTTATCCCATTGATAATTTGAAAGTGTGGCTGATTATGTGGGCTGAAATTAAGAAGATGGAACAAGTGAATCTGCTGACTTGTACGGGTTACGTAACGTGGGTTTTCTTACAGTAGTACATATGTATGATTGACATTTTTTTTGCAGATTCAGCGAAGATACCCGGAATTTAGACAATTTCTTTCCGAATGGAGAATTTATTTAACAGACAAACCACCGAAAGGATTTGAAAAGTATTTTCGTCCAAAGGAGGGTAACAAGGGTGCTACAAAGGTTGGAGAGGAGGGAATAGCTGGGAAGGGGAAGGATATTGATAAGAAGGCAGACAATGCTTCGACTACATCGCCGCCAAAGTCAGCACCGAAAGCTCCGAATCAGGACCCTTGGTCTTCATTATTGGGCGGTGGGGGTGGAGGAGGAGGGGGCAGAGGAAAGAGCAGTGGTGGACCTGGTTTGGGTGGGGAAGGTGGGGATAAGATGATGTTCATTGCGGTCATCAGCACTGTGGGTATTCTTGGGGCCCTGGCGTACCATGAGATGAGTTACAGGGAGATCACATGGAAGGACTTTGTAAACAAGTGAGTGAGATTATATAAGACTGGGTTACTATTACTATTGGAAATGCGATGTCATACAGATGACGTAATGTTTGCCATGGTCATGTGCTTTTTAGCTACTTGGTACGGGGTACTGTAGAGAAGCTGGAAGTTGTCAATAAGAAATGGGTCCGGGTTAAGACGGTTCCCGGCGCATCAGTTGACGGCGGTGTAAGTGTGCAAGTTTCAGCTTTTGTTTGTCAGACACTTTTGATGTTAGCAGAAATCATGATGATTGTTTATGTAATTTATATGTAGACCACCTTGTGGTTTAACATCGGCAGCGTGGACTCCTTTGAGAGAAATTTAGAGAATGCTCAGATGGAAATGAATGTTGAACCAGCCAATTACGCTCCTGTGATTTACAAGACGGAAATCGAGGCTGCAAGCATCACTGGCTTCCTTCCCACTATCCTTATCATAGGTGACTTTACGACACGATGTATTACTCAGTTCAGAGTTCAGTATCATAATTCGGATCCTTGTCTTTCAGCATTTCTAATTTATATGATGCGACGATCGGCGGAAATGATGGGCGGGCGTAGAGGACGAAGAGGTGGTGGATTATTTGGAAGCGTGATGGAGTCAACAGCAAAACTTATTAATTCTAGTGATATTGGAGTTCGATTTAAGTGAGTGATACTTACCTTCAGTAGAGTCTGCGACAATTTATTATGCAGTAGGATTGTTTTTGAGGTGAGCTAAGTGAATAAATTCCATACAGGGACGTCGCTGGATGTGAAGAGGCCAAGGTAGAAATTATGGAATTTGTCAACTTCCTCAAGAATCCTCAGCAGTATATCGAACTAGGTGCTAAAATTCCTAAAGGAGCCATACTTACTGGTATGATAACCACATCAGACATATTCGTACCACAGTGTGGTAATGTTTGCAAATTTAAATTTTTGTAGGTCCTCCCGGAACAGGAAAGACCCTGTTAGCAAAAGCAACAGCAGGAGAAGCGAATGTGCCTTTTATAACTGTTTCAGGATCTGAATTT
The DNA here is from genome assembly GCA_034698825.1 of Deuterosminthurus bicinctus. Classification (NCBI taxonomy): domain Eukaryota; kingdom Metazoa; phylum Arthropoda; class Collembola; order Symphypleona; family Bourletiellidae; genus Deuterosminthurus; species Deuterosminthurus bicinctus. The sequence goes on from JAQIWI010000048.1 coordinate 85,799, forward strand.
TTGGAAATGTTCGTCGGTGTCGGTCCCTCAAGGGTATTTCACTCATGAGAGTTTATCTTGTTACTGTAATGAGAAGGTCATTTCAACATGTTTTGTCCATGGAAAGGTACGAGACATGTTTGCCATGGCCAGGAAACACGCACCGTGTATATTATTTATCGACGAGATAGACGCTGTGGGAAGGAAGAGAGGAGGCAGGAGTTTCGGTGGACATTCAGAGCAAGAAAATACTTTAAATCAACTTCTGGTCGAGATGGATGGTGAGTTTGACACCGAGAATTTGGTCTAAACTTGTGGAATGTCAATCACTCTGTATGTATAATTTTTGTATAGGCTTTAATACCACAACGAACGTAGTAGTTCTGGCCGCTACAAATAGGATTGACATCCTGGACGGAGCACTGCTCCGACCTGGGAGATTCGATAGGCAAATCTACGTCCCAGCACCGGACATCAAAGGACGTGCTAGCATTTTCAAAGTACATTTAAAACTATTAAAGACAGACTTGAACAAAGATGATCTGGCCCGGAAGATGGCTGCCTTAACTCCAGGTTTTACCGGCAAGTATCCCATCCCAGTTTTGTGAAAGTCACGTAGAAAGTTCTCTGTAATGTCTCGTGTTCACTCTGTTGTGTAATACAGGAGCGGACATTGCCAATGTGTGCAATGAAGCTGCGCTCATTGCTGCCAGAGACATGAATACGAAGATCACATTGAAACACTTTGAGCAAGCTATAGAGCGAGTTGTGGCAGGAATGGAGAAGAAGACGAATGTGTTGCAACCAGAAGAAAAAAAGACTGTCGCCTATCACGAAGCTGGTCATGCTGTCAGTGGATGGTTCCTCGAGTATGCCGATCCTCTCCTCAAGGTTTGCATGCATCCCGACACTTATGACCTCTACTTTTGGCATTCTGGTCGTCTCATTGTAGTAATATCCCTGACACTTCCATACAGGTCTCCATTATTCCCCGTGGCAAAGGTTTAGGGTACGCGCAGTATCTCCCAAAGGAGCAATACTTATATACCACAGAGCAGCTATTCGATCGCATGTGTATGACGCTGGGCGGGCGAGTATCGGAGCAGATATTTTTTGGTAAAATCACCACCGGGGCTCAGGATGACCTTAAGAAAGTGACCCAAAGTGCATATTCTCAGGTAAGGATTTAATCTGGACACGTGTTATGTACTCCCAGGGGTCCCGCATGTACAAACTTGCTCTGTTCTTCTACAGATTGTGCACTTTGGCATGAACGACAAGGTCGGTAATGTAAGTTTCGACATGCCACAACCCGGTGATGCAGTTTTTGATAAGCCGTACTCGGAGGAAACAGCACAGTTAATTGATGGAGAAGTCCGTGTGCTCATTTCGAAGGCGTACGACCACACATTCAAGTTACTGTCAGAGCATAAAGAAGATGTTCGCAAGGTAAGGTCATCTAATCGCTCAATTTTCTACTACAACAACTGTCGTCATAGTGTTAGTTAGGTCTAGTTTAATAATTCATTGTGCTTCATTTGATCCTGGATAGGAGTTTTTAGAGTGACTTACTCCTGAGTTGGTTGGTCACTGCTGCCGCTGCGATAGTTCTGATAAGAGTTCAGATGAATTCTCCAGTAATTTATGATGGTGCATGAAATTGGTAGACTTTGATTTATGAGTTGCTCCGTTGTCACTGTCGACCCCTCTGCCGATACCCCTCTTCTCTGGTATAAATTCGCCGTGAGTTGACTGTGAATTGGTTTGATTTTCAGTAGCCATAGGAACAGGAAAGCATGGTAGCCCTTCTTGCTGGAGCCATTTAAGCAAAAAATCATTTTCAATTCCTCATGTAGACCAACTCTGCTCGCTCACAATTCCCTTTTCCACGAACCCATCAACCCCGACTCTGTAGCCGATCTCCTCCACCACCACACTACCCAAAGGGCAACTGCCATTAACTATTATTAAATTTCCCATTCCCAGAACTGTTCCCAGCACTCGGGACTCCAGCTGTCAGTGACCAAGGTTTGAAATATGAGCGGACCAACTGGATGTGTGTGTGTGTGTGTGTTTGTGTGTGTGCATGTGGATACTTGTGTGCCAGCAGAGAACCCGGTTAGCCTCTTAGGAAGGTAGAGAAGCGGAGATGTTTGAGCATTTATCATGTTTTTATCCCCCGCATGTCACTCCTCCCGGGATAGTTTAGTCTTGATAGTTTCTCAGCATTGTGTCAATGGCACTTACCATATAGAGAGGAGATTGTGTAAGGAGGACGGGAGCATAAAGGATCACTGGCTTGAATCCACAGGATTCCTTTCACTCCATTTCCTCCCGTTTAAATTCCACTTCACTTGTGGAAGCAAAGGCTCTGACTGTAGAGTTGAGGAGGAAAAAATGATGAATGGGAGAAAGATGGGTGAAGTGGTGGGAGAAAGAAGGGGACAGGGGGAGAGTGAAATAGAGAAAGACTTTTAGATAGGACCGTAATACCACATCTGTACACATGTGAAATTCCATAGCCTCTCACCATGACCTATTTGTGGCCAAAGTGGAGGCAGTAAAATAACTACTACTATACTACCACCACACACTTCTCTTCACTCTTTATATTGTCGACGACTAGCTCTGCTCTCTACTCACTAACCACACTTGTAGAGGAGGAGCAGCAGAGAGAGAGAGAGAGAGATGTGACTGAGGAGCTGAAATCTGTCAGGTGGTTCCAACTGTTGCAGTAGTATGGCCTGTCTCCGTGTAATTAAGGCTGTGGGACTAGACGAATTATGAATGTTGACATTCCTCACACTGCGTTTCCTTCCGGTTCACATGCCTGCTCTCTCACGGAGCTCGTGAGTGGAGGCGGGTGGACGAGTTTCAAGTTGTGGCTGGAAGTAAAGGGATCGGATAGGAAGGGGCTTTGGGTGAGGGGATTCAGTGGGTAACAAGGGAGCTGTCTGGTGGATCGTTGGGGGCGAGGGGGAATAGTGGCTAAAAAGTGGGTGAGGGAATCGGTGGGTAAGAAGGGTCAGGCGAACCGGTCGCCAGGAAGGGGTTATGGGTTGAAATAAGTTGAACGTATGCGAGTTGGAAGGAGGTGGGGGGGGGGGTTTGAGTTTCTGCAGGGGGATCCAGTTGTGATAATTGGTTAATGTAAGTGAGAGGGAGAGAGAGAGGCGGCTGTGGATTGTGGATGGACCCAGTCGGGCGGATGGAAAAGCATGTTGTGTGTGTGAGTACAGTATAAAATGAATGTTTACAGTTGTAAAGTCATGAGGGAAAATGAGTGTGTATGGGAGGAAGCGGCGGCGGGTATGAGAACATGGTACTACCGGTGAATATAATAATTAGCGGTGGATGCTTAAATAGTTGAGTGAGTGTAACATTGGGAAAGTGAAGGGATAGGAGAGCGGGCTAGCGAGAGAGAGAGAGAGAGAAAGAGAGTCGAGAGCAGTAGGGGATCTCTCTAGAGAATCAAGGAATTTTCCAGACACCTCCAGTGTATACTAATACAAGCTCGTGGAGCTTTGATCTTGCTCTCATGCAAGAGCGTTGTAGTAGTAGTATAGTGCTGTTGCAATTAGCGTCAAAGCCCACTCTCGCTCTCGCTCTTGCTTGCCGTCCCGCTCTCTCCGTCCTCCTCCTCCTCGCCTAGACTGTGGCAGAAGGACTGAATTAAAACTATTAAAATAATCCCACAGTCTTAAGTCTTATGATGATACAGTTACTTTCTATGCTTCCTCATGATGATGATGATGATGAGAGCATTAGAGGCATTCGGGTCCTCTTGGGACATAGAGGCTACCGCATCATGCTTATCAGTAGTGATTTGATCCTGTTTGTTCCCTCTCGTATAGTCTCCGTCTTCCTATCTATGTCTCTGCCATGGTCCACCTGATGCACCTTCTTGGTGCGGCTGTTACCGCGTATTGGTCATTCTTTTCCGTCTTCTTCCCTCGTGATTTTTTCCCCTGAGTAGAACTGTAGGAGAGCTGAAATGTGTGTGCGTGTGTGTGTGGCTGTGCGCGTGCGAGGAGGGAAACTATATGGAGGAGTTGTTATTATTATTATTGTTGAAATGCTCGGCACGTATGAAAAGGATGTCCATCGTGACTGGAAACTAGAAGGGGAGGGGATGAGATAGGGAGAAATGATAGACAAAGAGTGAGTGAAAGTGCGAGTCGCCGGAAGCTCTCCGCTTGGAATTAAAATTGAACTGTGAGATAGCTTTTCCAATGGAATGAGAGTTCTGGCGGAGGAAGGAGATCTTCTTACATGTGGGGGGGGGGGCATGGGATGCTTTTATATGAGGAACCAATTGCTCAGAGTGGTGCCAATTTGTGATGTGAATGAAGGGAACGTCTTAATTGTAATTAAAAGTTGAGCTTGATGTCTGCTTGTGTGTGGATGTGTGAGCTTTAGCGCGAGTGGCTGTATGGGGAATGTTTGAGCATGTGTGTATATATATATATATATACATACACACACATGCTATATGAAGTTATGTGTATGTGTGAGGAAATTTAAGTTAAGTTGTGGTAGTTTTGTTGATGGTGATGTGGAAGAGAGAAAGAGAAAGAATCAAACTGCCAAAGAAAAGACAAGACATGAGGAGAAGAGAGGGAGGAGGAGAGAGGAAGAAGTTGAGAGAAAAGGGAGAAAAAGTTGAGAGACGGGTGCTTTCCGCGGAATCTTCCGTTTCTAGTTGAAATAAATAAAATAAAGAGCCATTGTGTCAGTCATAGTAGCTGTCTTGTGATTCTTCGTGACCTGTTTTCCCTTTTCTTCTCTGTTCTCTTCTCCTTATTCTTCCTCCTACTCCTCCTCCTTCTCCGTCTACTAACAGCTTGACAAGCTTACCGTGGTCCCTGTGAAACTTTGTTTCTTTTCACCGACATCCTTTTCATGCCAGCCATGTTAAGCAAGTGTCTAGTGGTACTACAACTGGGAGGGACTGAGCCGTTTTTATATGCGCTTAATTCCTATCCCTACTTGTAAATCTTGTCCACACACACACACACACAAACATACACACGGACGGAGGACATTGTTGACGGCGAACTCACGTCAGGGAACAATCAGATGCTCCCGTTTGTACAGACACGCACACGCTAACCAGCACACACACACACACACGTTCCTGCCATTTGCACACATACATACGTCCTTTCACTTCCAGTCATTTCCATCCACTCACGTCACATCACCGCGGAGGAGTTGGCAAGCAGAGAATCTGTCTATTGATTCCCGTTTTCACGGGCAGGGTGATTGTACAAGTGCCAACATTTGTGTGACTGCTTTGGTTTTTTTTTCTCCATTGGACAAGGAAGAGAGTGGCAAGGGCCCTTCCGTCGGCTACTGCTCACATGTTGGCTTCTTTGCATGGATTTTCCTCTCGTATATTCATGGGCGATTGTTTATGTATAACTCAGAGAGGCCAGTCTCCGTCGTTTGCTGACGTCAGGGAAGCAGAGCAATCAAGAGCGGAAGAATTAGGATTGTGTGTATGTGGGGTCCCAACTGGGAGCTTGTTATGTAAGGTGGATGTGGGTGTGTGCTGGCGTAATGTGAATGTGTGTCTGGAGGCCTCCATGGAGACAGGGACATGGATTGCATAGCGTGACGATTCAGTGCGCGGACAATTTGGCTTTGTCCAGTATAGTAGTGGTCGTAGTGGCTCACAAATGAGCCGTGTAAGGCTTTTGTTTCCTTAGCAGAGGATGGAGGAGTAAATATATATAGAAAATGTTGGCCCTCTTCCTCTCTTCTATCGTCGTCGTCTGATTCAGCAAGAGAGAACAGGATGGATATGCAGTGTGAATTGGCGATGGGCCAAGATGGAAGAGAGAGGGGACGATGACGACGACGCAAGGGATTGTGAAAATTCTCTCCGCGTGTGTATAGTTTCTTATTTAGAAGGAGATTCTTGTGGGCTAGTCAAGGAGGAAGTTGGATGGGGAAATGTACTGACGGACTGTGAGAGAGCCTGCCAGGAATGTATTGCCATGGGCTGAACTATTTGTACGAGGGAGGTGTAATTAATTATTTAGGAGGAGCGATATGTATTTTTATATAGAATTATATGTTGCCTGCGGGCTGAAGCATCGTGCGCTATGCTGTCGTGTTATTGGATTAAATGAGCTGAGCGGAGAAGGAAGGAGACAAACCTAATTACCTGATGGTCTCACTAAAAGCAGTGTGTGAAAGAGGCACGTGGTGGACTTGAGGGGGTTTTGGGGTGGAGATTTATTATGAATATCACTTCTACACGAGCTACTGCTACTGCTGCTATGGTCTTTGAAATGTATGATTTCTCTGTTGGTCAAGCTGATATGGATGAGAGTACTGTGTGGGATGATGAGCTGTAATGATCGGAATTGTTGTGGGAATTGTAGGTGTATTTACTGGTTGAGAAAGCATTTGGAATGTGCGTGATGGACAGGTGAGGTGGAATGTATAGGAAGCGGATTGGACTTGGTTGCTTGCATGTTCCTACTTCATCCATCTTCTTCTTGTGTTGCCAGCTAGCTTGCATTACTCAGCCAGGCGGATCCCGACTCCGTTTTCATTAAGCAGCTCCATCAAATTTACCAATGGGGATTAGAATTTACTCGTGGCTTTAGAAGACTCGGTGCTGCCTGGTAGAATTAGTCTGGGAGGCCTTGACCAGAGTGTGGGATGGGATTGGACGTGTAATGTGTGGAGGAATTGGGCCGTGGGATTGTAAGCGTTGTGAAATTGTGTGGGATGATGAAATCCGGTGCGAGTTTTATGACTTGACTTAAGATGAGCAAGTAAATGAGAAAATGTATGAAGAAGTGAGATGATGGCGAGGTTGTTGGTCTTCTAAAAATGGGATTGACTCTTGTTTGCCTGGCAGGGGAAATAGTGGGGGGGGGAGAGAGAGAAGTGGAAGGGAGTATGTGTGTTCTTTTTTTTGGGTGGAAGCTTGTTAAAAGTGTATTGATACACACCTGACTGTGATAAGGGGAGGGAGCTTGTGTGTCTGTGCTTGTTTGTGTACAAGCGGAGAGAATGGTTTGAGGGAGTTGTGCGAGTTTGTACGTGAAAGTCCATCTCGTCTAGTATGACCAAGGCTGCTGTTTGGTCGTTTGGTTTGGCATTTTTTTATTGCATCCATGGATCAAGCTGATAACCCGTGCGGACAAACAAGGGAGCATAAAGGAGGGGCGGCTAAAATGAGATCCCACCAAGAAATGTCTTGAGGGCGATTCTCTTAGATTGCCCTTCACACTTGTCGTCTTAAATAAACTTGCGCCTCTTTTTTATCGCACTCACAAAACCCACTCAGTTTCACTTGGAGGCGAGTTGAAAATGCACACACTCACTCACTCACTCACATATATAAGCCCGGCAGTGTGACTGAGTGAGAGTGGGAAAAAGATGTGTGTTTGTGAGCTGTTTTCTCCACTACTGCACTACATCAAAGGTTGGGATCATGCCGTATAGTCCTTGAGTTTTTCCAACCACCTGAAGGAGATAGGAATAAGATGGAGGGGAGAAAGATTGAGGAGACAGCTGGGAGCTGTAGTTGTCCTAGTCGCACTCGCGCCGCCATAAATCTGTGCAAGGTCGTCCTGTTTGCTCTCCATATGATTTGTACTCGTCATCAGAAGATAAGGAGAGCAGGGCCATAACAATAGGAGGCCTGGAACTATGGATGGAGAGTATGGGGAAGAAAAAAAAATGAGAATATGGAGAAAATCTTGGCTATTCATTGAAATGGAGGGCTTTTATGAGCCATTGAATTATTGGGGATAGAGACAGAAGTAGTCAAGTCAGTGAGTGGAAATTGATTGGAAGCCACCATTGGTAGTTACTAGTTGCTGCAGGTATAACACACACACATACACACACTCACCTCCTACTTTTTCAATCGGCCTTGAGTAGGGCAATAGGAATGCTGTACTCTGTACTGGTTGGATGGAAGTGAGTATAAGTATTGTGTGTGTGTAGCCAAGTACCACCAGAAAGGAGGAGGAGGACGGTGAAATGTGCATCTTTGAACTGAAGCAGCTGACGTGTATTTGAATTGGATTTGATGGGTGAAGGGAGCAGAGGAGTGGAGGAGAACCTGTAGCTTCGTATGAAATCTCCTCGTTTTTTTTTTCGTCTTTTTTTCTCGTCCTCTTCGTTCTCGTCGTCGTCTTCTGACTCTTCTACATTTGCTATGTGCTCTTAGAGAATGTCTGTCTATTCTTGTTTCTTCATTCTATTTGCCAAGAAGGATGAAAGTGAAGGGATTAAGGAGTTTTTTTTGCTGCGAGAAAGTTGATGTGATATGAGCGAGAGTGTGGCGGTTTGTATGGGGAAAGTACGTATACGTACAGTTGGGAAGAGCAAAAGTGTGAGGTAA
>JAQIWI010000049.1:0-93845 GCA_034698825.1 Deuterosminthurus bicinctus
GGCATCAGTGGGCTTTTTTAAGCAAAATTTTCTTCGGGTTGGGCGGGCTTTTAAAAATATCATGGGCCACAGCTCTGATAGTGGTGGTGAAATCTTAGCAAAACAAAGATAAATCCTTTATGTATGGCTTTAAAATTGAGACATGGGTCGTTTACATAAACACGTCCAGGAGCAGTCAGTCAGCTCTACATTGACTGTATTCATCATTGTGTGCAGAGTTGATATGGAAACATCACGAGTTTATGAAACACTCATCTATCTAGCTCCTATCGAGTTTCAAAAGTAATATCAATGTGTGCGTACTGACGATGTGATGATGATGATGAAGGTCGCATTATATGCAGCAGTAATCATTGAAAGGGAAACTTGATTTCCAACACTTGTATTAAAGTTATACAAGCTCTTGTGTCTTGTGTGTCTCATCTTCTCTTCCATCTTCAAAGTCCTTTCAACTGTGAGACTGAACGGAAAGCTCTCTTATTGTTTCAAATAATTATTTAGGCCTGCTGTATAGTTCTGAAGAGGCAGTTGCAGAATTTCATTTCTGCTTTCCAGTCCCATCATCATCACATCACTATTACAAAGCTCCATTCACTGTAACTGTGAGCCAAGATACTGCGTTCCATAATGCATCATCAGCAAGACTGACTGACTCGCAGTCAGTCGAGTTCCCATAGAGCCAATTAGACCCGAATGCGCGCAAGACTCCTACAGACGGCGAAGACCTGCGAGGGAGTGAGATTCTCTTCTTCATTTTCATTTTAATACATCCCAGAGTATAATTATACCTGAGATTGAGCAGTTATTAAGAGATTCGATTAAAGTATATATACATTATTGTACCGTGGAAAGGCCAGAAATTGATGAGAGAGTTTGCAATTAGACAAACAAACTTAAATACTATAGGAAGGAAATTTTGGTGCGGTCAACTTGATTACATACTCACAAGGAAGGAACTAACTGACTGACTGACTGAGAGTTGAAGGAAATGTGAAGCAGCAGATGGACGGCATGTTTCAAGTAAGTAACTGACATTTATTTGACAGCGTGAGTATGGTACTAATCGAGTCTAAAGTGGTTGAATATCAGCTTGATTTCCTTGTATTCATTGAGTCATAAGTGAGGGACAGCTTTGGATTGGATTCAAAAGCTTAATGGAATATGTTCATAGAAATGAACTTTTGGATGCTAAGTGTGACTTGAATTGAGTGAAAATTAATGTGTGATTTCGGTTTTTTTTTGGTTTTGCAGATGTGATTGTACGAAGGGACTGAAGAAAATAGGCTCGAGTTAAGGAGAGAATTATTATTGTGAAGGACTGTACAGTGTAGTACTGTGAATGCAAGACTGTTAGGAATTTAGAGTGCCAAAATGGATTGTGGGGCTTGTTGTAGAAGATTTGGAAGATTTTGGTTCCATTGTTTCGTCAGATGGAGGCTATGGATTAGACCATTTGTCATGCTCCTGTATGCGGTTGTGTTAGTTGTGATCATTCCGCTTTTGTTTGTCAACTGTCTCGGCGTGTCGTGTAATCCGGAGCAAAAGACCCAGTTAATAGGGGGGATTTTCGCTCTTCTCGCACTTCCGATCACGTTTTGGCAAATCACTCAGCACTTGGTTCATTATACGAAGCCGTACCTTCAGAAGCATGTTATACGGTAAGTAGAGTGATGAATGGAAAATCCTTGCTAAAAATTTTTTTCTCTCATTTACTCTATATTTATCTTACATTGCAGGATCTTATGGATGGTCCCAATTTACGCTTTGGATGCGGTAAGCATAAACTTCGGATTTCGGTGTTTGTTATGTACTCTGAGGATCTGAAAGAGTTTGTTTGATTTGGATTACCTACAGTGGTTGGGACTCATTGCGCCCAAGTATTCCATCTATACGAATTCTATGCGTGAATGCTACGAGGCCTACGTCATTTACAACTTCATGAAATTCTTGCTAAGCTATTTGAATGCGGAGATGGATTTGGAGGCCAATTTGGAATTGAAGAGTCAAGTTCATCATATATTTCCCCTCTGTTGCATGAGAGACTGGGAAATGGGTCGTGAATTTGTGCATAATTGCAAGCACGGTATTTTACAGTATACGGTCTTCCGTCCAGCCACCACATTCATTGCTTTGTGAGTTTATTTGTAATGTAACGATCCAGAAATTACATTTCCATTGAATGAGAAAACATTAATGATCGCTTTCTACTTTATAGTATCTGCGACATGTGCGGAGTCTACGGAGAGGGCGAGTTTCGTGCCGGTACCGCTTTTCCTTACATTATAGCTGTGAACAACTTGTCACAGTTTGTCGCAATGTACTGTCTAGTCCTCTTCTACAAAGCAAATAAGGATGAGTTGGGTCCCATGCGTCCCATCGGGAAGTTTTTTTGTATCAAAGCCGTCGTATTCTTCTCGTTTTTGTAAGTCTCATCTGCAGAGAATCAACTCTGGTAGCCACAGATCTTCGCTGACATAGTGTATCTATTGATTTGCAGTCAAGGGGTTATCATCACTATTTTGATCAATACCGGACTGCTGACGAATATTTTTGGAACAACGAGCAAGAACGACCCGAAGGACGTGTCATCCAGCTTGCAGAATTTCTTGATTTGTATTGAGATGTTTTTGGCTGCAATAGCACATCACTACGCATTCTCTTATAAAGCTTACGTTGACCTGGCAGCAGAGCAGCCAAACTGTTGTCAATCATTTTGCCAGATGTGGGACATCTCCGATGTAAAAGACGATGTCCACGAGCATTTCGGTGTCATAAGTAAGTTGTTAGGGCCATAGCAGTGTAAATTCTATCCCAGTATCAATATAATGTTGAGTATTTTTTACCCATAGCAACGCAAGCTCGAAATCTTCTGCCATCTAAGGTATACAAGCACCCAGGAGGTTTGCGTGAAGAAAGAGCACATCTGTTGTCAACATCAGATGGAAATGACTACAGTGGAGACAGTGGCGTTTCAACTTCAACACTTCCTCGACCTATACAGGCAGCGCGATCAGCAAGCTTACAATTAGTAGCCGAAATGGATCCGAAGGAAGATGTGGATCTCATCAAAGGTGTACAAGATAAGGATCCAGACAGCCATTCGTTTATGGACTTGACTGATACGGATGAATAACGGTCGTTATTTACTTAGAGTATAGAGTAACCGCTTGCCTATTCTGTTCTCTTGAACACTAGCATAAACGATGCCGACGTTGAGTTCCCTTTTTTTATACCGCTTCGTCATCGTAATGAATAGTAGTCTTATTTTTTTCTACCGACTAACGAGAGAAATTTGTTTGTGTTATTTAGTCACAAAAGGTTTTAAAAAGTACAGTCAGTCATAAGTTGGTTTGCGCGTTAAGCATGTCGTAAATACAATTCGCGTCTTCTTGTTGCTTCTTCTTATTAATGTTTTGTTTTTTTCCTTTTGAGCTAGGTTAAGCGATACTTTAAACTTTTTTGTAATGGTCATGAATGGATATCTAGAAGGAAATTGCAAGTGTTTGTAGCGGAAGTGAGAAGCTTGGAATAAGGTTTTCCACTGTCTTTTGTTCCGTTTATTGGTGACTGCAATTTATTCTTGCTTTGCAGCGAAAATATTTGGCTTGCAAGCAATACTAGAGTAGTACTAAATATACACCACTTGGATTGTACAATTCCAACAACTGTAGGTTCAAACTTATTGAAGACTTCCATTAGGGGACATGACATTCGCAGTCGATTTAGGCAGCAATTAAAGTATATGCTGGAAAATGTGCCTTCCAATAATTCTCCTATAGACCCGCTTCAGTTTATCAATGGCTCTGTCGTTTTATTCTTGTATATAAAGTAGTATTATGTAGTTGTACTTTCAAATTATAACTACTGCAGTATTTATTAAGGAGATCAATTCGCTATCCTTAATGCAATCATATGCTGGGTCACTGAAGTGAGTAGATAAGTTGGTCGAACTCGCATAGTGTTTTCAAGCAAAGTTAAGAGGAACTGGGCCCATTAGACTATGCATAATATTTCAAGCTCGCAGAGTTATGTATCGTTTTGGAGAAATAGAAGTAAGTACGTACTGCTGAAAATTGAGAGTGAAATTTCCTGCTGTCATTCCTTGCATCTTGCAATCTGGGTGACATGATTGTGAAGAAATCATGGACCTGTTTTATCTTAGCGAATTTAGGCTGTACCTAAGATTCTGATATTTATCTCCAAGTCGGAAGCTCCGACCAAGTCCTGAAATTCGTTGTAAAAGAAATTACTTGAGATAAATTTCTAGGTTTTTTGGCTATGAATCCAAATGAAATTCTACCATCAATGTTTAACCTGCTATTCTGGTGTGTACTATAGCCAGTAATGAATTAGGCAAATCCCCTAATGGTTACTGACAAAGCTAACTGTGATGTGTTGATATAAAGAGAACGACAGTACTTCTACAATCAAGTATTCTGTGTTGATTTATTACTTCCATAAGTGCATTGAGAAAATGTCGCTGTGTATCAAAGTAATTGTAAAAAGGAGTGTAAGGGTGCATAAATTATGACGATGAATAACGTAGAATGAGTAGCATAAATTCTGAAAGAATGAACAAGTTGAAGTCATTTACTGTATTATCCATTTTCAAGTAAAGTCTTTTACTAAAGAAATCTTGCAGACTTGGATCGAGATTAGTGATAATAATAGTTTCCATAAGCCAATGCACATGGCTGCAGGCTCGTAATTTAAAACAAATATTACGTGTGACTCTCTGGAGGTGATGCAGAATATGCCTTTTGACCAGGATGTATCATAACATAAACGAACCAAGCTGGATTTGAGGCAAAAAAATCTAAAACCCGGACAAAAATGGGAAGCAAGGCCCTTTTGTAAACGTCGCCATTATTTTAGTGAATTCATGCGAACCATTCAGAATTCCAGCTGCGGCTTCTAAGTGCAGTTAGCGTATTCATAATTTTTATGTACAGTTTTTCTTTGACGAGGCATATACTATTTGGTTCGTTAGTAACATTATTACTTAATTTCAGGTAGCTAAAGCATGATTCCTGTCCTTAGAAATGATGAGAACATCTGGCGTTTCGTCAAATCACCGTTTGACGGTGATCTTCCTCGTAGTAACAATCAGAGCAGAGGTAGCGTAAACGGTATTTAACTCTTCAGAGCCTGCAAGCGACTTCTCATTTGTTCAAGCTCCAATTCATCTTCCTCGTCCGACACTGCGGCAGGGGTGGCTTTCTCTGATGAGACCGAAGGCAACTCATGAGATGCGGCCGCGGGAGCTCTGCCAATCTGTCCTGCAGTAACCTCCCAAAGGACCTGAAAAAATGGATCTAATTGTAAATTTGTGACTCAATATCACAGCTAAATGTACGTGGGAATCGTAATGATTACATTGTCGATCTCCTCCTCAGCCTCTGCTTCCAATTCATCCTGATCTTCCAGACTCTCGAATGTGTCTTCAACCATTTCTTCCAGTATACCCGCTCTCATCATCTCTTTCGAAAGTTCTCTCATCGTTGCTGCGACTTGAGGCACCTTGTACAACTGCTGCACGGCATTCAGAACTTCTGTTGACTTTTGGAGGGATCCAACAGTCTTCAGTAGCGCTACGACATAAAAAATTCCAACTACTGTAATACTAATAAATAAAATGACAGTTGATTTGATTGTACATTCCAAAAATCTTACCCAACTGCTCCTTCATGTGCAACTGGATGGAGTTAAGATGTGCCTTAGAAGTATAAATCTTGTTGATAGCTTTCTTCGAGCGCACCAACTCCTTTGCGTATATTTTGCACACATCTTTATCTCCCTTCTTCGCAGCTTCTTTGATCGAACGTTTGATTTTCTCCTCTTCTCTTTTAATAGCTGAAATGTTTACATCAGAACATCACGGTGTCACGAAACTACAACCGAATATAAAATTGTTGTTGAGAAAAAAAACTTGATTTACCAACGATCTGACGATCAAGTTGGGACGATTCTTTCCGGATTTTTCGCGTCCACTCTTGAACCTTGAAAAGGATTTGAAAAACGTGAAAAATGACAACTTCAGTCAACTATCTGACTAACTATGAAATGTAATCCACCTTCGGTCCTTACCTGAACTTTAGGGTCCCTGTTCGGAGATTTGCCAAACAAACCCATTATAATCACCCGTCTGTATGTCTTCCACTTCTTAATCCGATTGTTAAATTAAGGCTGTCAAACAAAATTTATCCATTATTAGTATCACACTCTTTCACCTATCCACAAAGTGAAAACTCTCCTGTATTCCTACAAGAACCAGTAGTTTTGTCACAACACCAACTCACCCAGATAAATCCCACTTTCTAATAATGGATCAGCTGAGTTGTAAACAGTCTCCTCTGACAAGTCTTCAATGTTACTTTTCAATCTTTTTCAACTCCTCAATCAAACTACCATGAAAGATGAGTGAGTAAACAGGCAATGAGTAATTTTTCCCGTCCTGGCCCAAATCTCAACAAAAAATGTCACTCATTTGCTCTTTACGCTATATATAGTTGTTGTATTTATTCTGCAGTGCAGACAGAACTGCAATTAGTCATACAGAACAGCAGAGAGACTGCAGTCTATTTCTGAAGGTTACTACACTACACAGGTGGATTATTCACAGGCAATGGGAGAGAGGAAGCCTTTTACGCCACAGATTTGTCCACTTTTGGTCTTATTTCAATGGCAACATTATTATGTATCAACACTCAAACTGCGCTGCGAGCAACATTATGTCAGTCAGTCAGTCAGAGTCAACACTAAGGCTCTTTGAATACCCGCGCCAACGTCTCCTTTCAATGAATAAAGTTTTTGTTTTATAATTTTATACACAATTTCTTCTCAGAATTGATTTCCAACAAATTCACTGATGATATAAACAAAAGCCGCATACTGTATGATTCAGCAAATCTTCCTAGCATCTTCCACGAAGGAGGTTGACTTGAGTCAGTTTGACCTCCTTCAAGTCCGACTTCAAAGTCTCTACTCCTTGGGAATGTACATATCTGAATTTGACATCTAATCTCGAATATCTTTATGCTTATGGACATTTATGCCATGCCAGTAACCCTTTCTGCAAGTTGGGCACTATACTACCTTCTGATGAATTCTAGCCAGGTCAGGATATAAGTACCATGCGATTTGGGGTAAGCTGCTTCTGGACGCCATCAACCATCGCAAATGAATCTTGGGAAAGACTAATAACGAACAGGATACGGGCAATCATGTCGGAGTAACTTACTTTCACTCCCACTCGTCCTCTCCCTTTTAATATTATTGACAAATTATTTTAAAAAAATGTGGTCCATACAGTAAAACTTGACATGGAAGCTTTTCAAGGCCAACAAACAAAGCTGAGCGTATAGTGGGTCAGCTCACAGCGGTGTGCAATAACATAGCACACATTGAGGCTTATTTCTTATCCTCTTGAGAATGGAAGAAATTGAAAGGGTTACATTCAAAATGCCCTCATGAAATGTATCGACGACTTGTTTATGTCGGCGTACTATTGTTGACAGCGATTGTCAAATAATGCAAGTTCGTAGGAATGCTAGAGAGACTTGGAAAAGGGGGATTTTTTCCCAAAATCCGTCGGTCGAGACAACCGTTGTTACTGTGACAAGTGTCACGAATGCAAATTAAACCACATTGCAAGCCAAACATGGGAAGGTCTCGGGAATTGTTAGACAAACCGAGGTCTTCCGTGTCATTTTCTCATGCGTTCAGCTTCATTGTGTGACAGACAACATATGTACATTATGGATCTCGAGAAGGAATCCGTCTGATCAAACTGTTGCTTATCGGACACACTGAGATATATTTCATGTCCTTTGTCGACTGTGTGACAGGTAAACGAGAAAACTCTCAATTTCATCGGTGAGCTTAGCTGGAGGATTCATGGCCTAATTTATGAGTGATTTGAGGAAGTAAATGCTGAAGGGTTAGGGAATACTGGAGATTGTTTATTCTCTCATGTTCTTCTTCCGTCCACATATAGGGCAGACATTGTGGCCACAGGAGCCCCATTACCATACCAAAAGTTTTCCCATTGACCCTTTCCTCTCCTCCTTTAAGCAAATGGTCTGAGGCTCTATGCTTCATTTTTCACCTGTAATATCCTTGAACTTGAACGTGACAATCCTTTGAGTGAGGTTGACGGTCGTGCATTAGCATTCGAAAATCACTGCATCTCGTAATCGGTACGCACTAAAACATGATCTGCTCCATCTTAGTCTGCAGAGTATGTTACGTAGGATTGACGCAACAGGTAAAATGTTCTTTTATGAATTCAATACGACTCGTGGGAAAGTCTACACACTTGAGGAAGCAGTACATTCCAATGTGCGTAAACAACAATGGAAGGGAAAAATGAATATGCATGAAGTGTTTAATTTGAAAGAGAAAAAGTTAAGCAATCTGTCATGTCCGGGTTTTCAGCAGGTAGAAATCGAAGGGAAAATTCAATTGCCGTTTTTTTCTTCAATAGCATGCTCACAAAACTCAAAAAGGCCTGTCCGTATGTTCCACCTATTAGAAAGTTAACATGAATCCCTGATCAGTTTCCAAGTCACTTTGTTGTTCTCTGCAGGGCCCTCCTAGACGACCAAGCGCAAAGCATACTCGATCCTAACATTCAGATCGCAAAGTTCATAGTTTTAGCCTTACTTTTTTACTTAGTCATGTGAAGGGGAGGTTGAAAAACACACTTGTTTTGCTAGTAATAAAATGAATGGTCCAGTTGGATAATCTTAACAATGCTCCAGTCAGGCAGGGATAGAAGAGAGAGAGAACGCTCTCCGACTGTTTACATGTTCGAATAATGTGTGCCGCCGACGACTGCATTATTCTCGTAGGTCAAGGACAATTCTTCCCCGAGCCAGTTACTCTGTCCACACCAGTTTACACTTCTTCCTTTTTCTTGTAGGTGAGAGTTTGGAGGGTGCTAAATAATGCTGAGCAACACACAAGATTTATTTGGTGAATCCTCTCGGGTGTGTTCCCATATGCACTGCTGACGACAACACCAGGAGCTTAACTTTTTATCATTGTTCTATGTCTCTGCTGCCCTCCGTGAACGTATGCTTACATGCCGACCACAGCGCAGTAAATTAGAATGAACCACAGACCTAAATTTCATACCCATAGTCCCCGACAACCAGGCATCTCGTACTCTTGTTCATGTATGCACACACGTAACGCACTTGTCCGTCAGAAGGTCCAGCCTGGAAAAAACACCTTCACCTTCAAAAGATACTTTTCTTGTGTCTGGCCAGAGTTGTTGATCTATTTTTACAGATGCACACAACAACAGAGACAGATTTCCCTGTTAGGACAGCAAAATGCATTCCTTCTGGATCACAGATTTTGGGTCACTGTGCTCTCCCTCGTCTCATTTTACAAAACTACATCAGCTCAAATGGTCAGTGGCTTTGAAGGTAGCAGACTGTCTATCAAGTCTAAGGTCTGTCTGAAATTCCATGAGGATGTGATAAAGTGGTTAAGCCGACCTGGGTCACCTGTGCTGTCATTATTCTGTGAAGTTTACGGGACATTACCAGAAAAGTCATTTTATGCCACAAATAAACCATGAATTGGTAAACAAACTTGCAGAACCTATGGCAGACGATCTGTTAAGCGTGTGGGACGACGCTAGATGGTCGGAGCGATTACGATGGGTATTTCAGACAGAGCCATATATTAGATTAGATGACGACGGGAACTAATCATAACAAACTGTAATGACTTCTTCGCGTCAAAATCAGTGAGAAAGAGGGGCTGAGCTAAAAGTAGTATGGAGGAAGATATAAACGTCATAAAAAGCTCATATTGTCGCGACCTTGGATTTGGGATTCATGCGAGAGAGATGTCTAGATCGATATGGCCCTAACTGATTGTCATTTCGTCGCAGTTGAAGAAAGATTACCAACTGAAAGGGAAATCTCCTGTGTCAGTCTGCCGTGAGGTTAATCCATGGAAATGAAAATGTTGGATGTATCAACTTGGTTGTCACACTAAAAAAGAAAGAAAGAAAATGAAGGGGGCCTCAAGTGAAATTCCATACGAATTAGTAGGTTAGGAGTTCCAACATCTCAAATGCCAGGGCAGTTTTCAGTGTCACGGTCAGGCCTTGACCATGAATACAAATGAAAGTATAAACAATAATTTAATTATGTGGATATTTTCTGGTAAGTATACAGCTCACTATGATTACTATGGGAGACCTTGTCATGGTAACGAAGACATTAAGGAGGTGGATACATGAGGTAGAAAATTCTCGTACCTCGACTGTCAAGGGTCCTCACCAAAGTTCCACTCTGCATACCACCACCTGCCAAGTCTGGTGGAAAACATTATGGAAAAGATGCTGAAGATGAATTCCAGGTACCTAGACCAACACTTGTCTGGGTCCAGGTGAAGCATTCAAATTGTCTCAGATGCATGTAGGTCGGAGAATTGGAATAAAACCTGGATCGCTTCCATCTTACCCCTCAGTTGTGCCATGAATGTTGGCCAGTAAACTGTGATTACACTTCGTCAAAGTTTAGTCTCCTAAAGAGTTTACCTTCGCGAACCTCGAGTCCAGGTCTTGTGCTTCTTCTCAGTGATTGTTTGTATTGGTGACAATGGTAGCGAAAATGCGGAACATTCTACTCATATTCCTTGTTTGGACACTGTTGTATGAGTGTGGCGTTAGTGCGGGCGAAGTACACAAAGAAGCTCAACCGCGAATACGCCGTTTCTTTAACTTATTTAACTGGAAATCAGAACCGGAAGTGAAGCCTGCAGAGCATCCAGCTCCGGAATCAATGAAGCTTCAAGCGACCCGACACCAGCCGCAGACTTACAATGCACAACAAGTTCGTGACTTACCTTTCGGCAGCGGCCCTTGTGCATACCCCTGCAACGGCCCTTGTCCGTCCACGACATCAACAACCCCGTTACCTTTTATACCCTTGTGTCCTCTATACCCTCAAACCCCAGCGTTGATTCCACAAGGTCAAGGCATGGCACCGCCTTATCCAGGAGAACCTTATCCATTGCCACCTTTTTATGGACCATCTTATCCAGGACAGCCAATTCCGGGACAGCCGGGACTCATCGCCGGTGCCTTCCCACCGATTGAAGACGAGGGTCCTCATAGGAAAAAGAAGAAGAAGCCTACAGGTGCTGGTGGCGTGGCTGCTTCAGAATCGGAAATCGAGGAAGGCGAAGAAGCGGAAGCGATTGGGCCTGCAATCGGTCCTGTAATTCAAATAGGGCCTGGACTAGGAAGACCTATTCCTGGTGAAAGTAATCTCTTTCCTATAGTTGGCCCGGCCATCGGACCAGGTATGCCAGAGAAACTGATTGAAAGACCAATGGAGATGCCAATTGGCCCTGGCATTGGTGGAGTTCCTCTAATTGGACCAGGGATGGGCCCTCTTCCTGGTGTCAGACCTCCACCACCAGGATTCTTAGTAGGACCTCAACCGCAAGAACCTCCAGTCGGACCGTTTCCTCAAGCTTACTGTCCAGCAGAATGCAAAGCCATGGCAAGTGCAGCGGCTACCGCTGAAGCTCATGCAGAGGCGTCGGCTATAGCTGCCCAAGCAGCAACCGCTGAAGCTCACGCTATCGCTGAAGCCACAGCGACTGCAACTGCGACATGTCTGGCTCAAACAGCTCAAGCTTCCGCTGAAGCTATTGCTCGAGCAGTTGCGGAAGCTACAGCGGTCGCTACGGCAACTGCCTCAGGAGTGGCCCAGAATGCCGTTGCGAAGGCCATCGCAGAAGCTACCGCTACAGCCACTGCTACTGCTGCAGCCGGACCTCTTCAAGGACCCCTGCCACCACAAGTACCTTGCAATGTACCTTATGGATGCCCCACTCCGAATGCCAACTGCCCGGGTCAAGTTCCATACACTCCACCAGGATTCGACTTCGTCAATCCATACAATGTACCCAAGATCTTCCCATGCTCTCTTGGACCTCTTCCTCCAGATGTCCCTCGTTGCAATAGCATGGACATGCTGGAGAGGTTGCAACTTCGAATTATGGCCAATCTCATCCGACAGGCTGGTCTGGAGCCTCTGTTCCAACAAACAGGTAAGTCTGTGGCTAAAGATATGTCTCATTTTCACAGAAAATATGCTCATGTTTTAATTATTTCTCTTGTCCAGATAATTACACGTTCTTCGCACCTGTGGACCAAGCATTCCTGAGACTTCCGGAATGGTTCCTTGATAGTTTAAATAAGGATATAAAATTACTTCGAGCCTTTATTCTTCAGCATTACATCAAGATTGACCTGCCGCTCGAGACTATCGGTAATGAATTTCTCATTTTGAATGCTCGACCCGGGGGAAATCGTCTTAGATTCAACGTTTACTTCCCTGAAAACTCATACGTAAGTATTTGTATTGTTTGGAAACAACGTCAAGGTACTTAATGCGCTGATCACCGTTTTATACAGAGGGCGTATACTGTTGATGGCTCTAAAGTGGTCCTTGGCAATGTGGAGACACGCAACGCTCGACTGAACGTCATGAACAGAGTACTCGTTCCGAACCCTCCGCGAAATGCAGCCCAATATTTACAGGAAGTTCCTGAGTTCAATTGTGAGATTTATTTTTAGATGGTTACGTGTTTTCGCAGTACAATTTTTTAATTTTTTTGAGTGCTCATCAAATGCTCTCTTTTACATTGCAGTATTCATGTCCACTGTGCTATCGTCTGACTGCTTGTCAATTCTACAAGGTCCAGACCCGATCACAGTCTTTGTCCCAGCCAACAGAGCATTTGATACATTCGACTTGAATGGTCTCCAGGCGAATATCTCGGCAGTCAGCAGTAAGTTTTTCTCAGTCTTTCTTCTCAGAAAGACTATGGGTTATTTTGCTATGATTAATGCTGATGTTAATGTTTCATATGATGTGAAGATTTCATAAGGTATCACGTGGTTCCCGGGGTATGGTATAGCGAAGGACTGGTGGACGGACAGTACTTGACCACTTTGTATGAGAAGGAGCTGAAAGCATCCGTTTCATCCGATGGATTGACGAGTAAGCTCTTACTTTACATTCGAAGCATCTCTTGAGCATCACTTTATTCTGCTACATACATTACAGAAACCTTGACCTACGTCAACGGCATGAACCGAGTAATAAAGGCCAACATCCCAGTGCTCAATGGTGTGGTTCACGTTATCGACAGCGTCCTCTCAAGTCCAGATTTCTACATCTATCCTCATCTATCAGAATTCAGTGTGATGGAGTTTGGGGCTATGAGAAGAAGTGGGATTGAGGAGCCAACATTCCATCACGGCAGAGTAGATGATGAATTCCTTCAAAGGGTGAACAATTTCTCACGTTAACCCTGCACACCATTCTAGCAGCGAGGGCAATGGCATTATGCTTAACGAAAAACTTAACCATGTCCAGGTTAATTATTGTACTCATTCAAGTAATTTTTTCTCTAATTTATACTTGCTGTAGCTGTCCTGTATAAAAGAATAAAGGTGAGTTACGATGTTTTAGTTTTTACATGGCTTCTTCCCATTTTAAATGCGAGAAGGAAAAGTGGAGGAAGTTGACAATCAACTGGAATGAAAGTAACCCCGGTGACATTAGGTTAAGATGTGCTTTGTTCCTGTAGCGTCCATGACAACGCTTGGATCACTATGTTTTAGTTTAAAAGTACGTGTTAAGCTTTTTAGTACTTGTTAAATTATGAATGAAGTTATCATGACACTTTTATATATAAACTTGTGAATACGATGAATGATGGCGTCATGGATCATAAAATGACTGCAAATAGTAGACAAACGGATGAAAACTTGATAGCATTATGATCATAAGGGCATCATCTCACAGATAATAAGGATGAGAATACAGTGTAAAAGTCAAGTAAATGCAGTGTTTAATTATGACAGGAAAGTTTCATTATTTAATACAAAAATAGCGTCAGATCTATTATGAGCGAAGTTGAGGAGCAGACAATAATGAACATCCCTTTAGGTCATTTTGCACTAGAACTCTTCAAATTCATTTAAATCACCATACCCAGCCTTTCGATAGGTTCATGTTATCTCTCACATTATCTCTTACATCTTCTGTTAAGAAAGAATTCGAGGCTAAGAGACTTACTGCCATTAGAGGAACGAAATATTGAGACTACTAAGAAGAATCATAGAAAAAGGATACGTGACAAGGTGCACAGGAAGCTGGAACAGGTTAATGACTCTTTAAAAAGATTGTCTTAAATGTGAAAACGATGAATCTTTTGAATGACTTCATCAACAGCCTTTTCATTGTCGAAGTAATTTTGCAGATAATATATGGAAATGCTATCTTTCCTGAAAGCCTCCAGTACTTGCCAACTAACAAGAACCTTAATAAAGTTCCTGATGGGATCCAGACCGAGGCTCTCGCCTGCAATGAATAAACGACGCATTACAGATTCTGTTCATTGTTGTTACGTACTTCAATAATCTTTTCACTTACCATAAGTAATAGAGTAAAGCTGGAGCTGATTCCTGACTTCAGCCAGCATGTCCATCTGAAGCTGCTTTTCTTGAGCTTCGCAGCCCACAAGGCGCTTGAGAGCGTAGGAAGACACTGCGTACGTGTCAACGATGGGCTTAACGAGATTCTTCAAAAACTCCAAACGATCCTTGCTCCCTGGAGTGTTACTTACATAAATGAGATTATGGTATCCCTCCAGCAGCTCCTCATCACTATCGTCTGAGTGTGATGAATGCTGAAATATCATTTTAAATCTCGTCAGACCTCCATTCACATATGAAACCACCCAAGCAGTGCCTGTAACTAACCAACTGGAATCGGAGTAGTCCCTCCGACTGCATGAATCGCATTTTCCTCCGAATCGCCTCCTCCAAAGTCTGACACGGAGGGTTGAATATGAACTCATTATGAAGGATAGCACAGAGCTCAAGACAAGTCGAAATAAGCTCCGCCTCCATGAGTACAATTTCAGAGCTGGAGTTGATCTGATTCTCCGCGGCATCCGCACCCGTCATAGACAAAATACTTGTAGCTGCAATGAAAATCTTCATTCTAACACAATTTTATACTTAAATTTGTATGTAAGTCAATGCACGTAGCCAATCAAGCTGACCTATTACTGCCTCCAGGGCATAAATCGGCAGCACGCAAGTTGAATAGTAAGACAGTTCGATTATATTCGGGACCACAGTGACCGGTCGGAGAACAATTTGAGTAGGAGGCTTGGTGTGAGTCTTTATGACGTCACATCGCACCAACGCCGGGCCGAGTACTTGTAACTGTAAATTAAATATGAAAAAGTTATTGGGAACCTCTTCACCGGCACTAAATTAACTTAGCAATATGAGGATGTTCAAATGAACATAACGCACCCCATGTTCGATAGTATCACGCGTATGTTCATCATAGATAACCATATGGTTGCGGCGTATGAGGTCTTGCTTCAATATGTCCATCTCGTCCTCCAACTTTTCCATGGTGATGCCATTTCTGTACTTGTTGAGAAGGATAAATGCAATAGCGCTGGTGGACATGAGCGTGAAGTTTTGGACACCATCTAAATCACAAAAGATCATGAGAATGAGTCAGGTCAGATTTTAGGGAAATTTTTTTCCAGTTTTAATTACCATAAATAATATGGTTGGCAAGGTTGTTGATGAGCTCTCGTTGCTTCTCGATCCCTGAATCAGAGTCAGCCGAGTTCGTGCTCTGAAGAGAGCAACGTCTGGATGACCTGTCATCATTCTCAGATCCACTGTCGTGGCTCAAGGTGCGTACTAGCGGCGCCAGGGACTTTGCGCTCTGGTATTTTTGTATAAAGTCCTACAAAAATCATTGCTAAATTATTGCAGTTAAAGGTTAGGAGAGCGTGACGGCAAAATAAAATACGTCGTTGATAGTACCTTCATGGAAAATGGCTTTCCATAATCCACGCGAGCATTTCCGAACTTGGAGTTCATAACAGAGTTCCACAATCCCAGAGCAGCGGATGCGAAACTTTCTTTCACCTTTGCCTGTCCCAATTGCTCTCGAATGTAGTTCCCTTCCAGAAGCTTTTCATAGCTGAAGTTAACCGGAACGATCAGAATGTCCTCCACTTTTCTGCTTAGCATTGTGTCCACGGCAATATTCAGCAGTCCACCTAGGTGTTAAAAATACAATGAGAACCTGCAAGCAGAGGTCACTTAGGTAAGCACAATAAGCGCTTTAATCGAGATCAATTTTGAGCAAATTACACAAGCTTGGGTTACTTGGCATTTCATGGCACCAAAAATTAATAAAACTACACACGCAAGGAAGACAAAGGAAATAGTTATTTTCTTAGTGTAATCTTCGATGTGGTGTTGTTGTTCGTGTCTCATTCATAGTCGCAATTGCATGTATCCAGTTTTGCTTTCCACTCATATTAACCTTGTCATGAAGAAGCCTTGACATCTTGAAAACGTCTCCTGACATCCACACATTTTCATATATACAGTGTGTGCTACGGTACTTCACACATACCTTTGGATGATAATGACAGTGATGTTATAATAATAGGACTGACCGTCAACACCACATTTCAACTGTTTAAACTCTCTCAAGGGTACAAACAAGCATCAATTAATACGGCAAAATACCAGAACACATTCACACGAGAAGGTTGACACTTTTGATGCATGCGTATAAGAGTGATGCTTCCGCTGACAACTGAATGCTTTTGCAGGCATTTCTGACATTCAGCTAAAACGCTAATTGTGCCTGATTCTGGTGCTAAGTGATACCTTTGGGATGACAAGGCTTGCCCGTCCGAGTACGGCCACCTTCAATGAAGAATTCGATATCGTTGTGGTCCTTGAGCGATATTTCCAAGTATGATTTCAAGATTGCTCGGTACAGAATGTCCCTTTGTCCCTCTCTGCTGTCCAAGCGACGCTTAATGAAGAACCCACCGACACTCTTCATCATCAAACTGTCATAATACGTATTGCAATTAGTAATCAGGTCATCCGCACTATGCTGTTGAGGACATACCTGAAGACAGGAATGTTTAAGTTGTCTCCTGCAGCCACCAGGGGTGCAACCATGTCAGATGAGACCAACGTCCAGGATACCAGAACGTAGTCCGTGTGGCTTCGGTGAATCGGCAGATAAATCACAGGATGTCCCAGTTCTTTCGCTTTTCTTATAGTTTCGATCTGACTTCTCTCCACCAAAATCTTCGGATAGATTAGGGCCAAGGTTTTTCCGATTATCCATGCCGCAAATCTGTCGATTTTTAACAATATGAGCATCCTAATCTAAAATTGCGCATGGAGTATGAGAACAAATTACCTCACATACAGCCCAAACCACGGTTTACTAGCTTGTTTTGCACGCATATTACGTACAACTCTCTCTGCTCTTTGTCGGTGCTTCTCAATCAAGCTGTCCATACTTCCAGCGTTGGGGTTTTCCTTGAGTTCTTGTCGAGCACATTCCTCAATGGCAGCCATCACTCGCTCGTCGTTCATCATCTGCACAATCAAAGATTCATTAGCACAAGGATAATGTTGAGATTAGTACATTGTAAATTTTTAAACAAAGACTAAGGTGTTTTGCGCAAGATATGCCGGGATAAAGCATTGAAACGGCTTCTCTGTATAGTCGGTCCTCTAAGATTTTGATTCATTCGTTTGTAATCAAGAAGAAGTAAATGAAAGTCTGACGATATATACGATAAAGCGTGTTAAAATTGATTGCAATTCAAAGCGACTTACGGCCTCCAGTTTGACCATAAAGTATTTGTCTCCAAGGAAAGCTTTGCGCATGTAGAAAATGAATGATGCGAAGCGGCGAATGTACCAGGGATTCTCTGGGTTGTTTGTGTCGATGTCAAAGCAGTTATGGACGCCAGAAGTTTCCCCATTATTGACTAGATTTCCAGGAAACTGCAAATGAAATATTACAGTCAGTTGTAGAATAACAGCTTTGACATAACAAAAATTACCGGTTCCTCGTCAAATATACCACGACAGGCTGGACAGCTATTCATGTTGAACTATATTAGTATACCCGTAACTCAGCACATTAGGACCAGAATTGCACACAAAAATTCGGCGCAAATTTACTACAGAACCTCATGCCTCTCCCAGTGCATGCTCTAAGATTAGCTGGGGATATAAGGCTAGGAGACGGAACCGGGTTGAGCTCAAGACCATGCAGCTCTCTTTTCTATCATAATCATACGTGCTTGCCTACGGTCGTAACTGGGACATAGTGAGGCGAAAATAAACTTTGTTCATATTATGGCTAATGTGAAGCATGTTTACACCGTACGGTCCTACCAGCATGTCTTCACCTATGATTAAAGCTGCATATGTATTCTACACCCCACCCTCTTCATTTATTTGACAGTAGCTGTCACACTATGATTCCCTAAACAAGATAAGCTAATTCGCATCCAGTATTGCTGCTCATACACTACTTATGAGAACCGCATTATACGTATCGTACCTGCTCCGGCTGCCTCCGTAGACACACTGGGCACTCTACATGTGATTGTCCGAGGGAAAAAGACGGTGAGCAGGATGACCTGTAGAAAGCAAGCTGGTCCTTCCTCAGAATGTCTGTTGAGCCTTGAGTTTTCCTGCGGCGAGCAAATTGGACCCTGGTGGTATTAATTGCATCCAATTTGAACCGTGGAGTGGCTGGTTGAGATCCCACGAAACCCTCTAATTTCTTCAGTAGTGGCCGGGCGGCCTTCATCAGTTCCTTCCTTCCCCATCTGTAATTGAGAAACCATGAATTGTAACTCAATCTTGGCAACTTAGACGCGAAACTATTAGACCTGACCTAACATAATTGATATTATCTCCTTAGGATTATGGTTAGATTACCACCCAAGTTTATTTTTAGGCATATGATGTCTCTTAAAACTAAGGCATGCAGAAGTCAGAAAGCAGTGGTGATATTTAAATTCTTGCGGATACAAGAAAAGCCACTATAGAGCTCAATTAGCCGAGTTGTTTTCATGCCCAGTGATACAGGAAATCAATTCTCTGAGGATTATTGATAAAATGGAAACAAACAATGCCGTAAAAATTTCATTTAATTGGAGGTGACTTCGCAACAGGAAACAATGTCCATCCGGTTACTATACGAGAAGCAATTCAGCTTCAATTTCTTCCTCATTATGCGCGCATTCAAATTTCCAACTGTAACAATTAGTCGAGTCACTGAACATAAATCAGAATTTTGCCCATTAATTTGTACATACAACTGGCTATGAAGTAATACAAAAGAAACGATTATGGGAATGCGGTGTCATTAGCAAACAGTGCATTTCGTTTGTCTATGGGTTCCCAGGCTGCATTGGAGGCGTATAAATGACCTTATTCATACCGAATTCTCATCAAGGACAGATTTCAACTCTTCTCACGATCCTCACTTAAGGCGAGACAGTGCGTGTAGCAGAGGAAAATTCCTCGCCAACCTGTCAAAAATGTGTGAGTAACCGCTGACAGACGGGGATGCCGCGCTCAAGGACGTAACGGTGCCAATTGTAGGTGGACTAGTTCATTGGGTCATTTGTATGTAAGATTATGTGAAAGAGGAAAATTGAAATGTTTCTACCTAATTTTTGGCTGCAGTAACGTGCAATTCTCTGCAATAATTACCTGAACGTTCGTGTGTGAAGCCTCTACTAGTAAAACCTCACTATCACGAGTGATAGAGTGTTACATTCTCATGTGAAATAGAGCTTGCATTTTGTTTTACAATTGACTGGTTGAATTTGAGGGGCCACCCTAATGTTCATAGAAGATTGCTTTGTATTAAAACTTTACACTGTATTGCCTCCTATGAGTGAATTATTTGTTAGAATCATCATTAACATGTATCAAACATGTGCTGAAATGATCAGATGTAATGAGATGCAGGTGAGAGATGGTCTTGTGAGACCAGAGCAAATAATGCTCATGGATCTTTCATAACATGAATGTTTACTTTGTGACTCACAATGAGGCAGCTGAGCAAGTGTATCTGTGCGTATGTGTGTGCTGCAAAGAGATGGTAAACTTTCACGATCCTTAACTTTTTTGCAAGCTTACTGCTGTGTATCGCGGAAATGAAAATCTGTGCAAGTGCATTTGCACGCCCTGGTAAGCAGTACCTGTATTTGGTGAAGAAAAAATATATGGTTAATAGGCAGATTGCCCACTCCAAATAGTAGATCATCGTATTCACTGTTCCAAGGCTCCGTCCGTATGTCCGTCGCACAACAAGGAACAATCTAGTGGTGCACTTCACAGGCAAACGATGTCAACAACAACAAGAAGATCCGAGTCAGTCTGTCAAGATCCCGTGCCCTACCAAGTATAGTTTTCTTCCCAATCACGACACTCACTCAGCCAACCACTTGTTAACTTAACATTTTAAGCACAAACTTCCAATCACTCTCACATGCACACCGACATTACAAATCAGTCGCTTGTGAGTACACGTAATTACAGGAGGTACAATATCATTTAACAATAGCTACTTTAGAAATAAATCCTTCTAGGAAGGAAAACTACTTCACTTCAGCTTGAACCCAAGCAGACTGATCACCTATCCTCTTTGACCAAGAGAAAAACTCGTTAAGTCCAGCTTCCACTTCCGCCAGCGATATTTAAAATGAATGCAAACTGAGCTTGCAGGGCACTTCTGCTGGGGCTCTGGTAAATGATCACTGTATAGAGCATACGCACGTTGGACCAAATGGTGCAGCTAGTGAGAGTCGTGTCAAGCGACTTTCAGCGTCCACACACAGACTCACGCACACTTCACAGACTGCACTGTCAAAAGTACTAAGCACATTGGCGGAATGGCTTGCCACATAGTGCTACTACGTTGACCACACTTGATAGGACTCATCCACTCTTCCCTTTGGGGTAGAGTTAGTGGGATGAAAACATAGCTCTCACTTGCTTGGTAACTCAACAAGTGATATTTCTTATGCTGCTAACGTATCCCTTCAAGTTAGTGAATGCCGAAGGTATTGAAGCAAGTATAGTGGCTGTAACAACGACGACTTCAACTACCGTGAGGAGGTCAGCAGTGTGTAAGATGCATGTTTCTCTCCCTTGCATCATATGATCAGTGCTCTTTTCAATGCACTTAGCAGTTGATGTACATCGTAAACTACCTTCCCAAAGCCGATGTCAGGTGATGTGATTGAATTGGAAATGGCCCTCTCTTGTGATGAGTTGTGAACTCTCGTTCTAGTAATTATCTGTAATTTTAAGGCCGTAACGACAGGTTTAAAACAAAGTGTGTTATATCACGCTGATCGTAATGGTTTTTAACTTGTCCCAATGAAAATGATTTCTGTGCGTAAATGACCAACAAGTCTGCTGCAGTGGTTTTAACCACGTTTCGAGGCCACCGTCAAAAAGCCCCAGTGACAAGTTGCAACTGATACTAGCTGGAAGAATGGAGCCCACAAGTTTATCGTCTGACCGCGATATGTTCATAATAAACCTCCAAAACTTGATAATGACTGCAACATGCATTTGCACAATTATGCTCGGTAATGAAGGTAATAACCGTTGATGCAACAATTTTTCTCTCATAAGCGCATGCTATACTGTGCGTGGATTACTTTAAGAAAATAAGGAAATGTGTCGCCTGTCTCACCAGCAAATAGGTTGCCTCATAAGCCACGAAACACGTTTTTGGATGTGTATTGGCAGTATGCACTACATGTACAACGACGTACTAGGCAACGATAGAATTTGACAGAAGGAAAGCACACGAAAGTCGTCATGAATGCAACGGTATATGACTTTGTTTTTTGCACAGACTCACTAGTGAATGCTTATACTCTTGCGGATTTATTTTATAAGTACAAAATAAGCTCGAATTCCCCTATTCTTTTTAGCATTTTAAAATCTTTCCGAAGCTTACTGCTAAAGGTCATTGTCGTCAAATACATGACTTGGTTATATTAAATAAGACCATTTATCAGACTTATATGGCTCATTTATAGCATGAGATTGTCCCATGTCGATTCATAATATGTTACAGAACCCAGTACGTGACAATTTTGCAGGAGAATTGGAGCCGTTATTGTAACTACAACCATACAAGCAGGTCAGCGCGAGTTTTCTAGCTTCAGATTAGAGATAGGACGATTCATTATGCCTACTCAAGCTTTTTATGCCTTCCACTGATTGAGGAAGGTCGGTAAAGCTTTCTTTGTGTCAGGTTCTGAATACTTCAAGGAAGTCATATTCCACACCGAGCCTGTGAGTGCAGCGACAGTAGTGATTCAAAGCTATCGCACAACCATCTCAGAACCCTAACTCTTGAATCAGTCGTCTCAAAGTTCTTTGAGATCAAGCTTAATAGTGGTCCTCATGCAGTGTGCATGAGGACCACCGGCAACCGGAAACTGCAGGAGGCATTAAAATCAGTTTATAATCACTACGCTGTCAGTAGTGCATTGCAAAGCCAACACTTGACAGTACCTTCTTCTACTATCGCTTTCGCCTAGTGCAGCTACGAATGACAACTCAGGTACTCCTAAATGTCTAAATAATTAAAAAGTCTACGGTCATCTTGGTCGGCCAAGTAAGCGTATGCATATTGCGTCAACGAAAAAGTATACAACAACCGTGGTTTGTGTACTTCACCCGTTTGTTTCGCAAAGGTAAATGACCAAAAATTCATTGAGTGCAGCTGATGAAGAAATGAATCAAGTGCGAAATCGTCTTATGGATGAGACTCTCTTTCTCCCTTGAATAATCATAGCTTCCAGAGGACATTTACTCAGTCCGTCGGCGGACGCACTTTCAAAGGATGCACTTCAAAAAAGTAGCACAATGTCCCATCAAAACTCGTCTGTCTTGTAAGATTAAGCGTAACAGGTTCATTGCATATAACACACTCACGCACGTAGTCACACCAATTTTTTGTACACAAAAACTGCAGTTATGCTGCAATTCTAATCTCCTTTGCCGAATACGAAAGCATACACACATGTAACAGCAGCAAATCCACATTATTTGATGGAGCAAAGTATGAGCCAGTTCTTCTATGTGCATTAAGCATTTTAGGTGTAATGTTATATGGAATTTTAATGCTATATCCGCGACCATTGACTTTACCTAATAAATCAACCAATCATTAGAACTACATTCACTCAGGAAATATGTACACACACAACCTTCTTCTCCATCCCTTGAGTGGGATATGTTGCAAAGTGGATGGCGAAAAGAGTTACATTGGCGTATAAATTTGATTGCAAAAACCCTGCAGTTTTGCCCCACGTGTGTTTGGGCAGGGAGCCTTTTTCATTCCCAAGTATGAGATGGGGAAGCTAATTATACCAGTCATGAGGGAACGAGAGAGCGAGAGGAAAACAATAAAATTTATACATACGTATGTGCTAATGGTGGACGACAACGACTTTCAATCTCAAAACCTGAAGGAAATGTATCATAAGATCTCTTTCAGTTTCATGTGACAGCCTTCGCTTCTTGCCGTCTATCTCTGCCTTCTGCTTTTTTGCATGTCTTAATACTCTCGCTATAGCCCATGTACGATCGGCATCTATGTGCAAAGAGTGCAACAAAACAATCATTTTATCGCCAAAGCTACGGAAGAGGAATTGCAAAACTGGTTAACTTAAATAATGGAAATTTTCATTTGAACCACTGTTCCCAATGACCCTTCAGCCACAATAACTCAACTTGCGGTCTTATATAACGCTTGGCTGTGAGGCTGTGACATTACAACCTTTAATTGTCCTATGAATACATTGGTAGGCACTAAATCGACTAAATTACGAATCCTGTCATTTCAGCAAGTAGAGGGAAGTGTCCTCGTAAATTCTGGCGGAACGTATTCATTGAAATTTTATGCCTTCATAGTTCGTAATCATCGAAGCGAGGGATACGCAACGCAGTGGAATTGACATATGGCTCCGAAAATGGTTCTATCAAGTAATCTTGACGTTCTGAAAAAATATGAGCATTTCCTCAGTTATTTTGACTGAAGAGGACCACGGAGGTTTCTACATAACACAAAAACATACACATTTTTGAAGAATGCCTGTGGCACTGTACCTGTTAAGGATGATATTGTTCAAGTGATGATAAAGCTGTAGGATATCGCTGTAGCTGTAGCCAGCATGAGTGGAAACAACAAAAACAACAACAACTTTTCCTTACGTACATGGTAGCAAGAGGATCAGCGCACACCCATTGTCTCAGCCTATGAGGAACAACTTGGAAAACACATCTCTTGGCACAGTTTTGAGTACATACATTTAATTTCCTCACCACGTCCGACTTGTTCATCTTGAAATCTCTTAGAAAATACCCATACCCCACTTTACGATACGAGTCGGGGGTGAAAACACACCATCTGACGTTACTGGCCGAATGCTATGGCCATCCTTCATGTGAGGAAGAGCGAAATCATTGGATGAATTAAAAGTGGATCAAGATTAGCCATGCCATCAAACCAACACATCATATTACTTCATTGCCGACACACTGTACACACTCTCGCTTTCGCACTCGAGCTGTACCTTAATTGCGCTGATAACGGCACACACCTCCAAGTTGGCAGCCATTGACTTGGTGACGCTGTGTGACACGTGAGATTCGCATCCGTAGATTATAATGAGCCGGACGGCTTATGAAGTTTCTTGGCTTTAACATAGTTGCCATAAACTATGGACTTACGATATTCATGCATTATCTGGTTCATAGGGGTCACGTTACAAGAGTCCAATCGCATAATGAGTCAGTGCTTACGCAAGGACCACGTGTTTTAAGGGTTTCGTAGATTTATGCATGCATGATAAACTTTTGTCTGAAGACAAGAAATGTTGTGCAACTGCTAGTCAAGTCACAGCAGAGAAGACAACAAGACTCATTACAATTAATTTCGCGTAGGGACTCCCTAACAGATTACACAAACTTTTAGGTCCTACTTGCAATAATTTGAATGAGTCATGAGGGTATGGACAGTATGAAAATAATGGCAAGTTTTGCAGATGTAACTGATTGGGTCTACTGGGCGTAAATGGGTGTGCGACAAGGTTACTCTTCGTTGGAACTCAGAACACACGAGGGTTTGTCGCCAAAATGACAATAATGCCGGAAGAAAAGTCAATGTAAGTTACGTTTGTGCGCAATCCAAGTGATTAAGGAGGTCAAATAGCAGCCCCACATATGATGGCGTTAAATTAAGAACGTCCGGCATTCAGCCAATTTTCACACGCTCGATAATACACGAAATTAGTTTACTTTTCGAAGGTTTGACCCAAGGAAAGCTTGAAATTTAGATGGCCAGGATCTAGTTGCGGAATGCGTCTTTAGATGATTGCTTAATACTTCCCAGAGAAATTGCAGTACCGATCGGTTTTTTTATTATCCATTAACGATCACAGCAGGAACAAGAAAGAAATTCCATTACACAGTTTAAGTAAGTGACTAAATCTGAATCTAAATTAGTGCCACAATAGCAACATGTTTAGCTTTCACCCATATATTCTTTTTTTGACAACTGCTACATCCATTTTGATGCTGTCTAAGTACGTGGCTACGAAATTGGAATGGCGACTTCTCTCGAAAACTACAGGGCCGACAGTATGTTTTCTCGAGACACAACAACGCTCACAATTATTGGAATCCGACAAATTTGCATTACATGTGAGTGGTAGACTTTCCAGATTGTGTGTGGCGAGAATCTCTTG
Source organism: Deuterosminthurus bicinctus (assembly GCA_034698825.1). Lineage (NCBI taxonomy): Eukaryota > Metazoa > Arthropoda > Collembola > Symphypleona > Bourletiellidae > Deuterosminthurus > Deuterosminthurus bicinctus. The sequence continues at coordinate 25,711 of JAQIWI010000049.1, forward strand.
GATAAAATTCGGCCAGAGTGCTGGCTGGAATGCGCTTCAACATTTCCTTGGGGAAGATACGGAGTAGCTGCCATCCGATATCTAGGGACTCGAAGACGGTACGGTTTTCGTAGTTGCCTACAAAACAATAATTAAATTAGTCCTTTGTATCTAGAGTGAATGACAAGGTGTTACGCTATAGCAACGTGTAAATTACCTTGTGAGATGAAATTCTTCTCGAATTTTCCCAAAAATTCAAGGTACAGAAGATCATCTGCTGACAAGGCTTCCTCTCCGACTACAGCCTTCATGGCTTGGACATCCTTTCCGATAGCATAGCAAGCGTACTAAAATGACAGATGACATTAGTTTCATGCGAATCCGTGATGCAGAATACAGTTGTAATAATAATTACCAGCTGATTGGAAACATCGGAATGATCTTTTCTTGTCATGCCTTCACCGATGGCAGACTTCATGAGACGACTCAAAGAAGGCAAGACGTTGATTGGAGGATAGATCTGACGATTATGCAACTGACGATCAACGTAAATCTGTCCTTCAGTGATGTATCCGGTCAAATCGGGAATAGGATGTGTGATATCTGTAAGGAAAATCATACAGAATTACGACACCGTGGCGAGTCAAGTTATTTCAACCGGTTGTCTTACCATCGTTTGGCATAGTCAAAATTGGAATTTGTGTGATTGAGCCGTTTCTTCCCTCCACACGACCAGCTCGCTCGTAAATTGTAGCAAGATCAGTGTACATGTAACCAGGGAAACCTCTTCGTCCGGGTACTTCTTCTCGAGCAGCTGATACCTCTCGCAAAGCCTCAGCATATGAGCTCATATCTGTCAGGATAACTAGCACGTGCTTTTCACACTGATAGGCCAGGAATTCGGCAGCTGTGAGCGCGAGACGAGGTGTAATAATTCTCTCAATGGTAGGATCATTGGCCAAGTTTAAGAAGAGACACACATTGTCCATCGAACCATTTTCCTGTTGACATAAGTCATTGTTACTCAGTTCCATACATTCATAAAAGTCGTAGTACTACTTGACATACCTCGAAATCCTGTTTGAAAAATCTAGCTGTTTCCATGTTCACACCCATAGCAGCGAACACAATAGCAAAGTTATCCTCGTGACCATCCATTACTGATTTGCTGGGAAGCTGCACCAAGCCAGCTTGTCGACAGATTTGTGCGGCAATCTATGGAGACAGTATGAAAACATCCATTATTATGGCACCAATCCTTCCAGTCACTTTAAATGTACACATTAGGGCATGATTTGAATATGCCGATGATAAGCTAATCTCGAGAGTACCTCATTATGAGGCAAGCCAGCAGCAGAGAAAATGGGGATCTTTTGCCCTCTAGCAATAGAGTTCATCACATCAATAGCCGATATGCCAGTCTGGATCATTTCTTCAGGATAAATACGCGACCAAGGATTGATGGGCTGGCCTATATAGACAGAAGAAAACATGAAATTAAAATCAATTAGAAAGTTTCCACTGAAAAAAGTCATCAAATACCAAATCGTTTACCCTTCCTCCAAAAGCAACATCCACCCAAGAAACAAATTACTTGAAATTTCCATTCGCTCACCTTGAATATCTAGATAGTCCTCTGCAAGAATTGGTGGTCCCTTATCAATAGGTTTTCCACTCCCATTGAAAACACGCCCCAGCATATCCTCGGACACCGGAGTTCGAAGAATATCTCCCGAGAATTCACAGATCGTGTTCTTCGCATCGATTCCTGAGGTCCCTTCGAAAACCTATCAAAAAAGAAAAATCTCATCAAAATCCACCCCCTGCATTGCCACACAAGTCAAATCACACTCAACTTCCAAGGTCACCCTTGAGCCAACTCCTTGAAATCAAGACAAAACAAATCATACCTGAACCACAGCCTTCGTTCCGCTCACTTCCAACACTTGACCCGATCTGGATGTCCCATCGGGCAGATGTAATTCCACGATTTCATTAAACTTTGGAAACTTGACATCATCCAAAATTACCAATGGCCCATTCACACCAGACACTGTCTTGTACACTACACAAATCCCAACAACATTATTGTATTAGCCATCATCAAAACAAATAAGACCACCCTTCATAATACTAAAAATTGACATTTCGATTATATCTTACCCAATCGGGGTTGGGAAATGTAGTCCCGAGTTACAGCCAAAACGTGCTCACGTTGGCTTTGCATTTTTTTTCCGGCTAATTTCTAACAGGGATGGAAAGAATCACTGGACACCAGTTCCACAATCAACAAATCAACAAGGATCGTAATGCACTATGAAGAAACCACTTGATTCTGACTAGCACCCGTATTTTTTCCTCTCAACCATCCGAAGATTCTAATGTGTGTGTATATTCACTGTGGAAATATCGATAGTTCCTGATGCTCGTGCTCCGTCCGTCCGTCCAATGCCACAAGAGCCATCGACTGTGAGCTGTCGCCAACGCCCTTCTCCACTACTGCACCTGCCGAGCCCCATTCACTACACAGTGCGTACATATGGGCGCTAGTAGTACTCAAGATAGCAGCAGATTCTATAGTAGCACACGGACGGAAGCTCTCACTTCTATTCTATTCATCATCATCATCATATTCTCTCATCTCCGCAGTCAGTCAATAAGTTAACAGAGAATTCATTTAACTATATATCTATCCACCCAGAATAGTAGCCCACAAATGCTGTCATTAACGCAGAAAAATACACACAGAGCTCATCCGCACCAATGATGGTGACATTTAAAGACTGTCTCATTTAGAGTCTTGCTGTTTGTGAGTCTCTTATATATCTTGTACATTTCCATCCACAGCTAGTAGCTATAAGGATAATAATGAAGCGTACCCCTCCAACAACAACTGGTTTGAGTAAACATCTTGGTTGTATATGTATAAATGAAGATGAGCTGGAAAGAAATTTGTATTATTGTATACAGTATAAGCGCCTTTTTCCCCGTCACAAGAAATGTTAATTGATGGTTAATAGGCCAACTGACTGAGAAGCTAATACTAATATGGATTCCAGTTCTTTGCAGTTTACATCTGACTGGCAGTTCCCATCACCTAGCTACTATACTTCTCACCTCACTGTCACCATTGTGCTTTTGGGGTGCGGTGCGGGTGTAATATAGTAATAATATCAATGCTAAAAACTAACAAGAGAGGCAATCCCTCAAATACCACATGTTCATTGTTATTTAAATCATACGGCTCATATTCATAGAGGAGATGGGAGGCAGTATAATGAAGCTGTAATATATAGAGAGAGTTTAAAACCTCCAAGTGTGTATTGAGGACAAGTGTTCAATGGAAATTAAAGGAGCAGGAAAAACTGATAATAGTATAGTTCCTTTGGGGTATTACTACACTACACTACGCGGGTTGTAATTGAGAAACTTGAAAGATTACGAAGAGGGCTGAGTGCATGATGGACTTGGCCGCGTGTGTGACGTATTTTGTATCTTTTTTCAGCATGTGTAAGACAAGGAATGGAAATTTGTTGCCAAGGTTAATTGAATTGCCAAATTTTTGCCCAACTTCTAGCCTGAGATATATAGCTTGAGGCTGAGCTAAGCGACTGGTTAACTTTTTCGTAATATTACACCTGTTGATGTCACATTTTCCATTGCTCCACACAGTCTGCATATACACGGCAGGATTCCCTTAGGCTGGCTGCTTCATTACATCATTGCACTTAGCTCTAACTGCTTATTAAAATTTGAAATGTACGGCGTTAGTGTATTTGAGCAGCCCCATGTGTTAGGACTATAGGGCTTCAGTACTCGGCATTCAACTTTAAATCATTCATATGGAGGCTTTTTGAAGTTACATGAGGGACAAAAATATCGGCACGACACCCCCGGCCTTCTGGCTGGCATTCATATTCTTTAATTCACACACTTTACAGTGAACACTGTATTCAAACTACTACATGATAGTTTAGCAAAACCTGATGCATGGAATGAAAAAAACATGAAACGAGGGAAACAAACCTTCAACACTAAACAGAAGATGATGGAAGGAAAATAACAAATAAATAAATTTATTCATTCCTTAAATTTACAAAACAATTACACTGTCGGCCATGAAGATCGAAGAAACAAATGAGAGCGATCACGAATTTTTTGGTGACGAGAAGTCAACTCTTCACTCTGAATGTCTGACACCAGCAACAACAGAGCTGGTGAATTTACTTTAAAAATTACAAACATTTCTCACGGCATCAAATGTTTTCACAATAAAATTCTATATTACCACTCCTTGAGATGTCAAACCATAATCTTACGGGTCTTTTCTAACTTCTACAACGGTCGATTTTGTACAATCCTGTCAAAAACAAACTAACTCACTAATGTAATAATAATACGGCTACTTTCATAACGCAATCTACTTAACTGGTGTCCTTTACGATCCACACATCACATTGAAATTAATTAGAGCGAGTCTTGACTATTTACACGTAGGAATTATGCCAATTTAGCAGTATATTCTTGAACTAAATACATTTAGGAGGAATCCTGATTACAAGCAGACATCTGTACTAAAGAGGTATGCCTTCTTGAAAACATTGGCGCCTATAACATCTACTGCTGATTTTGAACATCGGTGCCAAAACTTGAGCTAGAGCCTACGTTTTTAAAAAAATCTGAAAAATCCACATAAGGTTTGACTTTCCCATCTTCGTCGAGAGGCATTTGTTGTACTGATTCCTTGACAAAATCGGAACTTTCTGTATTGGAAGAGGCCACAGTGTTACTCAAAGTAGTATCGGGACTTTCGGTGAGCACGGTTCCTTGGGCTGACTGAGAGATATCAATGGACGATGCCCTTCTTTGGTTAGGAAATGGTGGAGATATTCCATTCACCGGACTAGGAGCACAGTTAGGAAGAGGAAAACTAAAATTTCGAACAAGTAGAGTCATGTCATCACGGCTGTTGACATGATGCGCAGGATCTGCCATGAAATGCTCATGATGCATCCGAGAAACTTTATCAATCACAGCTTGAGCTACTCCTGTCAGGGATGTTTGAGTTTGGAACTCGGCCGCTACCATCTGGGCCAACTGAGTATTCACATGATTCTCTCCCATCGTTTCAGCAACAGCAGTATACAGTCCCCGCGACAAAAGCATTATAAACTTTATGGACTCATCTACAGGAACACTTTCGTGGATTTCAGGATCAGCTACAACAGGCTCACTTATAGCAGATCGTAAATAATCAATCTCTTTGTATCCGCCCTTGATTAAATAGTTTCCTAGACAACGAGTATTGTGTTGATTTCCAATTTTCCCAATCCGGCGTACATAGTTCGTGTCCACCTTGATACGATGAAAGCGACGAACTTCTTCCTCGTTGCTCAAGTCATGGTCCACGCTGAGTTGTCTCACACTCAAGACACCATCACCCTTTGCGGTGCACAGAAGGGCACGACTGTCACCAGCATTAGCTACGTATATTTTACCCCTCAATATCAGGACCACCACCGCTGTGGTACCAGACGCTACAACATGATTAAGCTCGTCGAACTTGGCTCGCAGCTGATGATCTTGAAGTGCCTCATAAACATCCTTCCCCTCCGGAAGTTCAGTCAGTAGCTCAGCCCTTTCAGCTAGTTTACTAGCAATCGTGTACTGGAAATATTCCAGGTCAACCGATGTGAAAGCTTGTCGCAGAACTTCACACACTTCCTCTTCAGAGCGGGCATCATGTAGCTGACCGAGAAGGATTTCGGCGGGCATTCTCTGCTTGACAAACAAGGCAGCATCTGGACCACAATGTCCATCAAATACACCATACAGGTATGTATCTTCATCGATTTTAAAATGAAAACTTTGATCTTCCAAGTCATGGTCCGAGTTTCTATATCCAGTTCTTCTGTACGTCTGGTTCGGTGAGAACCCCACACCTGAGACACCATGTACAAAATTATATTATACTAACGAAACAAAATATTAACTAACATGACAATACAACATGCTTGTTTATCTTCCCTCACCAGTTTGGGAGCATGGGGACAAGTCGTCGGTCCAAGAGGCGTCCGTGGCTGCGGGGGAGGGAGTTGGATATCCTAGAATATCACCACTTCCGAGGACCATGGCAGAGAGTAAATGCGCCGTTCATAGGAAATCTCCTGTGAAACCATCAAAACCCAACACTTAAATTCACATACAGACTGACTTATAACTACAACATAATGCATCACTTAAAAACTTACCAAAGGGCTAGTTACCATTCATTCTACAGTCAATGCTGGCGGCAATCAGCAACCCTATACACTACACCTTGCTACAATTCTCCATAGGTCCTCGTATTGTCAGTCACCATAACTGTCTCCAATATAGTTCCACCCTTAAATTCAAAAATTACTTTTTACATCTCTTCACAAAATATCTTTCTTTCGTTCCTCTTTCCTATTTCAAATCAATCTAGCAGCACCAGAAGTGTCTTCAACGCATTCTTTTCTTCTCAACTTACCTAATGGTACAAATTCACATTCACGCATTATAATGTACCACGACTATATATCTAACATATTATCACGCTAATTACAACTACAAATAGTAAGGGGAGGAATACAAAATACCTCTTTAATACCATCAACTGCCAAGTCCAAACGACAAAAGTGATTCCAATCCCAACGGAAACCAGTCCCTCTTTTATTTCACCACCATACAGAAATCATTCAGCCTGATGTTAGTAAAAGGAAATGATGTTAATTAATATAAGTCCCGATTTCACAGAGGCAAATTCCACATAGATAGCAGCTGAAATAAATGGAAGAAAGTCCGAAAGTTTCATGCGTCGTGCTTAAATTGCAATGTGATGATCACACGACCAGAGTCAGGCGGCAAAAGCCCACCGAGCACTTGTGGGGCTTTCTGCGACGCTCATCTTGTCAGTGTCAATCCAAATGTTCACATTAAGTGCAAAATTTGTTGTAGGAACTTTACAGGATTCTCACCTGTGTTTTCACCTGGAAGCATACGCAATATTATGTATGTTACTAAGATATGCATCAAGTCCCCGCAACTATTCCCTTCCAGGATGTTCATCTGTTGAAATGAAAGGAAGAGGTGTTGGATTGGATGATATGAGATGAGATGATCCAGCCGCATCAAGCCAGCCATCTCCTAGGAAGCCTTTGAGGAAAGAATTGATTGATTGAGGAAAGAATGCCAGCCACACTTGTACAGAAGAATTCCAGGCTGGAAACCATGAAAGCATTTAAGGCATCCAAGTTGCATGGCAAGCGAAAGGCTTAATTAAAAGACAATCCGTAAAAAAAATACAGGAATAACTACTACGAGGAGATTGCATTGCTTGCCGTAAATTGACGAGGATTTTATTACAAAATGTCTACACGCAAGACGATCGTTGTTTACACTAACACACAGTACACAGGTTTCACAATTTAAATAATAATTATAATAGTCGGTGGCAATTCCAAACAAATGAAAACATCCCGAGCGGTGCTCAAAATAAGGTGTACACAGTCCCGTATTTTTTCATCTTTGCATATACAAATTGAAAATGTTAGACATTTGAAATAATAATCATACTATAATCATTATTAGCCTTTCAGTTCTACTTAGATTAAGAACGACTGTTGTTAAGTTTTCCAATGTACATACATAATAATAATGTTCTTTCTTTTTTTAGCAATCCCTTGCAGGGGGGGGGATTCTTCCGTGGTTTCTTTTATGGATGATGCATATATAGAAGTCCAGCCTTCAAAAAGCGTATCATTGGCATTGGATTTTTGTGTGTAGTATAGCAGCAGTATTATAGCATCATCATCATCACTACTTTAGGTCACTCTCGATTGTGTGTGGTGTGTTTGTGTGGTGGTGATGCAAAAAACAGCGACTCAAAAATTTTCGGAAGGTGGATCCATACATGTATAGATAATTTACAACATTAGCCAACTCGTCACGACTCAATGAAGATATTTCTATAGTAGTAATGTGGTGAAAGAGAACAATGGTATTTCATAACCGTTATTACTATTCGTTTCTTGCGTTCTGATAGTGCGATTGCTACATATTACATTCAATACAATGAGTGGATTAAAAACAAACAACCAACAGTCTCTGATCAATCAGATACAAATGTAGGTAACTGCTTTTTCCTGTCGGTTGTCACATAACTCAAGCTGAGTGCATATTTGTATAATAATTATCATTTTTTCGCGACGATACTCGCAGACGTTCACATCATCTGGGTGAGAAAATATCCTTATGGAATCTCATAACACACCATCTGTACGACGTACGTGTCTCTGACTCTGGACACGACACCAAAGGCTACTCCCTCACCCACATATCGTAGTAACTACTACATACGAAAAACTCTTTTCGAAACATCAATTATTAATCAGTTATGCAATTGTGTAATGTAGTCTACAACTTCCATCATTAAGGATTTGGTACGATTTCCGGCTGCTCAAAATTCAGGAAGTCCCAGATCAAAATCGTGTCATCATGTGAGCTGCTCACAATCTGAAATTCATCGAACTGCAGACGGAAAACACGGCCGGTATGCCTCTGCAAACATCAAATCATATCATGGTTAGCTCTCCGACATGAATCCTCTCATCACCTATTTCCTTAAATAATAAATTCCTTACCACGAGAGTTCGGAGACAGAGAGAAGAAGCTGGCGCCCTTGGGTCGAGCGCAGCCTGGAGATCCCACACTTTAATTTTGCTGTAAGAAAACCAAACGATATTGGGAAATCAGGGAATTCATTTAACATTTAGAAGAGACATCTCGACATCGCTCAGCAAAATCATACTCACCCATCGTAAGCTCCACTAACTATACGTTTGTTGTCGAAGCGGATGCATCTGACGAGTTCATCGTGGCCCTCGAGAACTTTCAGACACGCTCCGCATTCAATATCCCACAAGCTGTAAGAAAAAAACATTCCACAATGATTACTGATCCTTTTTAACACTTTCTTTTCCTCAATATTTACACAAACTACAGCGTAGTTTATTCTTACCGTATCGTATTATCGGAACTTCCGCTTACAACCAGCCTGTCTCGATACTGCAAACATGCTATCCCTCTCTTGTGACCATTGAGTGTACGCACAAACTCACAGGAACTAGTATTCCAAACCTGCAGAGAGACAACAAGCAAGCAAGCATGAGAAACTGCTAGTTATTCCATGTCATACATTCCTCTTAAAATGAGATGCTATCATCGTTTCTAGTAAGACGACGCGTCAGCATATTACCATAAAACTTACCTTAATAGTTCTATCACCAGATGCAGAAACGATGTACTTCTCATCGAAGTCAACAACATTAACGGCAGCGCGATGACCTACTAAAACTCTGTGCAAATTGATATCAGTCGCTGAGACCATGTCCCAAACAGCAATGCTTCGATCCTGTAGAAATAAATAAAAACAGAGTGATGAGTGAAACTATCTTGACACGGTATGCGATGTGACGGCAGAGCTAGCGCTTGCATTATAATTACCTTTGAACACGTGACCATCATGCCGTTACTGAACCTCAAATGTAAAACAGCTTCGCAGTGATGAATCAGAGTATTCACCATCTCGCCCGTTTTCACATCCCACACTCTCACGGTTGAGTCACTGGAACCACTAATAATCACTTTTTCGTCGTACTGCAGGCACAACACAGACCCTGTATGACCCGTTAGCACCTATTCACACAAATCAATGTCATAATGTCAATAAAGTAACCATGAGAACGTGGACTTCGTCTGTACATGAACGCAAATAATACCTTAGTACACTGAAGAGATTGCCTATCCCAGATTTTAATTGTGTTATCACGTAAGCCAGATACGATTTTGGCCTCATCGTACTGCAGGCAATATACTCCTTTGGAATTTTCAGATCGGCAATTAATTAGTTGTAAATTTGGATCGCCTTTAAGCCAATTACTTTCTATACTCTGTTAAACAGAAAAAGAAAATTGCACATCATATCAACTATCATCATCAGTCCAATGTATTCATGACAATGGCATCAAGCATCATTATAGCTTTACCTGAATATCTTGAATTATACGGGGATACAGGGATCTGTAAAAACTGTTATTAGGATGAGTCTGGCCCGGTCTTGGTTTGAAAAGATGTCTTATCCTACACGAACAAAAACATTGACGCAGTTAAGTTAATTGTACCGCTCAAGTTTTCAAAGTTTTAATACGCTTCTTCTATACACGCTTACCATCCACGACGCTCTGCCAGACCTTTCCATAGAGAATCAGTGCGAACTTTCCTTTCAATCAACTTCTTCCACAACATTGCATCTGAGATGACACGATTCCACTCTTTGCACACGAGCTCCGCCGCACACAGGGACTTCGCATCCAAGTACGAAAGGATTGTCTCAGCTATGTGGTCCAGGCCTTTCTCTGTTCAAAGGTCAGACAAAGAAAAGAGTTGCTATAGATACATCATATGTACAAACACATACGCAACCACAAAGGCGACGGAAAGTTTTTCACACTTTCAGCTCTACAGCCAGCCCCACGAAGTTTCCCGCAGGCAAAACAATACAAACAACAGGAGAACACGTACTCGGTAATAATGTGACAAAGTCCCTTTGTAGCATAGGTGTGAGGAATTCGTTGATCTGTCCGTGCTGGTAGTGGCACATCCGTAATAAAAGGTTCTCTAAAAAATCCACTTGATCCGCTTCCGTCCAAGCTTCAAATTTTTGTAAACTTTTATCCTTCTCATCAGTGTACATCTTGGACAATTCTCTCCCTGGAGGTTCTTCTGCTATATCGCTCATTTCTTCACTATAATACATCATAGTCGTCGTCACAGGAGACTGTAAAGAATAAATTCACTCAAATTACCATCAATCCTCCCTTCCGAGCCCACACATGAACTGGTAAACAATCACCTCACCTGACTAATTTCTTCTGCGGACTTCTCAGTCTCCATGTCTTCGAACTCTCGAGACTCACTGCGGGGTAGACTAAGGGAGCTGGTAGATTCCTCCCTTGACTCTGTTTCGTCAACTTCAAACGAATCCAGCGGATCCTACGAGAACAATCACAACTCGTTAGCAACTTGTCACTAGGAAATCTCGCCACATTTCATCTACATTCCCATCGTACACACAGTCAGAGAGACATAATGTGACAGATCTAAAAGCTGGACAACTAAATAGATGACAAGCAACTCGGGAGGAACAGCAGGGTATCACCAAGGTGACATGTCATATCATTCACAGCTCCAAATATCCCACAGCCTCCATCGTGCATTAACTTCCAGCTAGCAGCTCTCACCATCACGTAATGAAAGCTTCAGTATTATTCACAAACACTCAAGACACACACACCGGTGTGACGATGACAAGCCTGAACACAGGATTTCATTTTCATCAAATCCCGTCCCCATGACTTATAAAACTCCGCATCACTCAAAAAAATTGCAAAACAACAACAACAACAACAACAACAACAACCTATTTTCCCTACACGGAAATTTCCCCATGGACGATTTAAACTGAACACAACTACACAAAGACAGACAATGACGACGACGACAAAAAATCACATAAGAGGGACCTCATTGCTTGCTAGTTTGCCAACTACTGAGCGAGCATCTTTTGAAGAAAATCATTATAGCTTAGCTACTGCCATCACGAGCTGACATGAACAATGATCGATTTAGAGTCAAACAATATTAAGCTCGAATAAATAGTGCATCAGCTGCTACAACCAACTAGCTAGCTCCTACTGCCTCTACACATCTAACTCACTCGCGGCTATAGTCAGCCTACTATATACGTCACAAAAGGCATGAAATGGTCAAGGAAAAGCCGCTGTTACTATACATTCCTGAGTAGGAAAATCACTGGAGAGCTCTATGCAACACATGCCGTCAAAACTGTCCCACAACAACTTGCTTGTCTTTCACACAGTCCAACTTGTTGTCACAATAAATTTACCTCAGAATCCATACTCTGAATTCTGTCTTCTCAACAGTTGCTCTAAGAAAAATTCACCAAACTCACATCACAAGTGAAGTGGTTCAGAAAAGAAGACGACGAAGGCGAAGAAGGAGTAGAAGATGATCACTATATGATTTGTAGGGTCACTCAAACCGCATCGCACCTGGTTGGTCTTACGATAGCAGAGAATTTTCGTGATAAATCTAATTTTAAGATGACGATGACGAAGAAGACACACGCACAACTAATTCCACAACCATCCAAAGATGTCCATATCCCTCTCTCACGTCAAGTCACTGCTTATCCTCGTGCGCTAGTCATGATGCCTCCCCGTCAGTCAGTGCTCATGATAATGACAAACATTCATAGAGTCACACACACACACATCCGAACCTCTGTCCAGCAGTTGCTTCAAGCACAACTGTGTACATAGTACTCCTACAATTGTAACAACGTAATGTTCTCCTGTTCTCTCTACATACAGAGCAGTATGACCGATCCCTCTGTCGCGCCGGATACCGGATGCCCTTCTTCTTCTTCTTCCTCCTCCTCCCCGAATGGTTGGAAAAAACTGTCTACAGCTGTCTGTGTGTGGTCTGTCATGATTACCAAGGTAAAGGCTCCAAGCCTAATAGAAAGTCTTCTTCCCACCTCTCTCCGTATACATAAGACCAAGTGCCAAATTCCTCCAAGGAGTAACAACAGTGGCAGAGGGAATGCTTCTTCCAACATGCCAACTAGGCCATCAAATAATATGTATGTGTGCCTTCTTACTGAACTGCTTAAAATTTTCCTCAAAATCACATGATTTCTTTACCAACCAAGTGTGCAGAAATTCTTCACGGTTACCGTCAACAAGCCAAGTCACATAGGAATGAAAAGCCACATAGTTTTTCAACTGTTTTCATGGGAGAGTTCCATGACATGGCGCGCATACACTTACACACACTACTGATGTGCCTTTGCCCTTGTCAATACGATGTGTGCCGTGCGTGTCATCATGTGGAAGCTGGCTTATTACTGGTGCGAGTGAGGTAAATAGCCTGCAAAAATGCATTTTTCCGAGCCACTTAATAGCTGCCTCGCTGCCTGAGTTCATAATATATACACACTTGCGAAGTAAATTGCTCAAATAGTTAAACAAGCAGCAGACAGTTAAACAATCCTAGAGCAGTTAAAATTAGGAGCTAATAATAGGAGATAATGCGCAAGTTCCATGACCTGCTGGGTCTCACATGCTCAAGTACTACTACAACAACTCTTTTAGCCTTCGCACGACCGATAACGGCGCAGGAATATGAGGAAATTTTCCCCTATCCTCTCTCTCTCTCTCTCTCTCTCTGTTTCCACCTACAACGGCTCCATTATTGCATTCTGTCTGACTGAGTAGTCATTGCACATCCTCTACAGTCAAGAAAGAAAGAGGTTGTGCGAGATTTTTAGACAGCAGGCCAAACCATAGAAAACATTATTAATGCGAATGAAAAATTCCACACGCAACTTCATCTCTTCATATCTGAAAAGAAAACTCTATTCATTACTAATTACTTTTTACCATATTGTTCAACAACAGTTGAAATTGAGGAGGAAAAACATTGTTTACTTCCATTCCCTTTTATAAATGATGAGCTTTATAGACATTAATAATATCAGACCAAAAATTTCCCTGCAAACCCTCACGTTGGTTATATTCTGAATGATGTACCACCAACACCAACCACACTCAAGTATCTAAACTTTTCCCTCTCACTTTGTCCGCCCCTGAAAGCTTATTAACAAAATGTGCATACCAGCAACATGTAGTTAGCCTACACATTAAAACAAACACACACACGCATACATACATACATATATACATTCAAATAAATGACTTTGGACATGAGCTTGACTTTTGCTGCTAAACAGACACCGAAAAGGTAAGCCAATCCAAAACTTTCACACAAATTTACATACATACATACACACACACACTCGTGGTGAATTCAGCGCATGGATTATTGCATTATATAGCTGCTAAAAGGCTCATTAATTTACCGATAATGCAGCACACGGAGAAAACATACATATATATTGATACAGCAACTAATACAGAAATGTATGCACATGTAACAGGACAATTCAACTATGAAGGAAAAATACAGTGTGTGAAGGAACGACATTATGGCTCTAAATTAAGGGAGAAATGATTCATCTTTTACTAACTCGTGTCACTGAGCATTTACTCAACTTTGCACCAGCAATAATATGACTAATATAAATATAGTATACTTGGTAAGTAATCTAATAATACTATTAGATCCCATTGAATTTGATTTACCTTTGGAACAGGATGGTTAACAAACATGAGTTTGGCTTTAGCACTGAGACCGATGTGTAACACTTGCAGTCAACAGTGAAATCATCATAGCTTTGCTCTCTTATCTCCGTCCTTCTTTTTTTTCAACAGTCGGACTCGCAAAGCATCCTTTCTTTTCTCTCCTTCTCTCCTCTTCCTTCCTTCCTCTATCTTTCCTCTCAAATCCTCCCCTCTGTGTATCAATCACACATCAGGTCAAAAAATCCGTCTCTTCAAAAAGCACATCAATCCACACCAAACAACAACAACAATTGCGCACACAATAATATGTCAGTTCGATCTCAAACCGGCCGATTTACAAAATTATTACATATCTTTCATCCAGTTCAGACACGTCCAGCCAAGTCGGAGATGTTACAATGTACTTACAAAGTATACATCATCATTTATATAGTCACTGCCTCAAGTTATATGATTGAGCAATTCAGAGTATAATCATCTGAGTCACTCTCGTTCGTGTATCCTCAACCCTTGCTTTGCTACACGATGCATCCACGCACGCACGTTTTTACAAATCCTATATATCGTCAAAGCAATCCAAATCTTCGGAATAACTCGTCGTAAACAATGACATGTAAAATTGTAGCTCACAGGCACTAATACTACGAACGACACTTGAACAACTGAATATCACCGCTTAGCACTCAACTTAACTATATATAAATACACACAAGTTGATGATGACGGCGATATCAGTGGAGCAATACTAAGAATTCCAGGCTCGGTTTCAACCGAATACTTAAATATGCAACTCGTGGATTAATGCAGAGTAACGAACGAGTAACTATTCTCCTTGTGTCAAGTGCATAATATCCTCAGCACTGATGACTAAGAGACATTTAGGATTGAGGGCAAAACTCATTATTATATACTGCAGTAGTGTAGCTACTATTATTATTAAATTATTACTATTGAGGTCCTTGCTCGATTTCCATGATGCTGGAAATCGGGTGTAAAAAAACCTCTAAACAGGTCAGCGTCTTGTCCGAACTAAATTAATTGCATTTCACACAATAAATCTAGCACTTTGACAAACAAGTATGTGCACGAAACCAGCACTGACTGAGCTATGGAGGTGTTCTGTAAGGACATTTTATAGGCAATAACTTCCGCAGGATATTTGCGTGACTAATGCAACTAGGTGTAAGAGCTTTGAAACATCAGTAGTAGTAGCAGTCACTTAATTAGCAAAGTAGAAGACGGTGGTTGGTATGGAAAATTTTATAATAATTTGCACAGTCACTTTAACTCCATCGTCCGTCTTGGTAGAAGCTTTCGAGAAAACTGACTGAGCTGTCGAGAGAGATAAAATAATAAAAACGTTCATAGTACCCGTAACTGCACCTCCATAAGCTAAACTTCACATGCATGCACAACATTTCCCAATCCATTCTTCTTTTCTGTATATATAGTGATGATTTCGAACAGGTAGAGAGAGGCCTTTTTTCTTCTAAGAAAGTCACTGCTTCATATAATACTATATATATATACATGCATCCTCCTCTAAAATTTAATTGCATCAATGACTTGTGCATGTTCCAAAAAATCCCAGCATTCAACACAGACTTGACTTGACTCCAGTGAAGCCTATATCTTTCCATTTTTTTTATACAAATAATTCCATGACAGAAGAGCACTGATGATGATGATGACGATGATGATACGAGTCTACGAAGAAGAAAGTCTAATTTCCTTTCAATCAAACCCACACATACACTCCTCATTATACTTTACAGCCAAAGTTCATTGGAAATATTTATATTATTGATGATGAATCCAAGAAGAAGAACAAGAACAAGAAGAACAACAACAATCAACTCACCTCCCACGATTCCCTTCCGCCGCCTAACACTCCCGATGATTAGAAGATGTACTACTACTAATAATAATAATCTTCTTCCGATCTTCCTTCGCATACATGTAGGACCACAAATGACGGATGTAATTCACAAAAATAATAATAATAATTCCTACTGAGCCTTTAATAATACTTCACTTTTGTAGAACCTTTTTTTTCTTTCTTTCTCTTATTTCTTTCTTTCTTTCACAACAAGAATATTCTTCCATCAGTGTAGTACACACAGGAGCACCATTTATTATTATTATTCTTCATTCACAACAATCCAGTTATCTTTCCAGTAGTAATATTTTGGTAAAAAAAACAAACTATTAGCGTTTAACGTCCTCCTTTTTTTTTAAGTGACGTGTGTAATAGTAGAAATGTGTGAGGATGACGACGGGTAGTAAGTAAGTACAGTACTGCTCAGACACAACTCTCCAATTGAACCAGACGTGGAGTAGTATCCTTCAAGCGTCTCACTTTACTAGATGTCTCAATAGTAAGAGAAGAAGAACTATACACGCTGAATAAATATTCAAAATTGTTATTAGTAAAATATTACGAGAGCTGAGGGAATTCTTTTTCCATTCTTATGTTCTTCTTCTGTCGTCCGTCGTCGAGCCTGCTCCTCTCAGACTATTCTCAACTTTTAATACGAAGAATAAGATGCATCGCTATTATTAATTTTGTACATTTTCTTCTCCTTGCTCCTGCGTGTATATAAACAACGGGAGGACAACAGTGGTTAATCAGTAGTACAGCGGAGCTGACGGAAGAGAGAGAGGGCGAGAAGAAATGAAAGCGGAATATACACACAGACACACACACATATATATAATAATATAATAGAAAACCCAGCAGAAGAATGGCGGACGAGCGGTGACAGATCTCTATTGGCTACACAGCAATACCTGACACCTCTCTCATGTCTTTGCCCTTTTCCCCACCACAACTCTCACATACATCGGCATCTCACGGGCTCGCCTTCCAACTAAAAAGCTCGATGAATTTCACTTGTTGTTCTTCTGCTCGGTTGTTCGCCAACCAAGAGGAACCAAAGTAAAGGAATGATGTGATGGATATGAAAAAGTGCTATAAGGGAAAGCGTTCAATTTCTTAAAATAATCGTTGAGCATTTACATCATGAATTCATGATGAGTGTTTCTGGCATGACGCTCCAGTAGGTTGTTCACTTTAAGCTTTGCTTTTAGTGAATTAAATACCTCCGAATGTATACTGAGAGACGACTTGAGAAATGAACGGAGTGAATCAATTATTGAAGATGATTGCTATGACTGGATGTGACTTTGAAAATTAGTCCTGGTGTGCATGACATGCGGGCGGATCTGCGGGTATTGTAGTACTAGGGAGGATAGCAAAAGTAGAGTGGGTCAGAGAACTGTAGATATATTCAAAATCGATTTTTATTATCGATAAGAACTGTTAATCAAACAAATTTAAGACGAAGTAGTAGCAGTGGCAGCGGATGTGGTGTCCATTGCTGTCTCCTCCGTGTACTTTCCTTTGCCTTTGCCGATCTTGGCAAGACGTCCCTTAGCCCGTCTGTCGATGATCGCCTTCCGGTTCTTGTCCATCTTCAGTTTGACAATGACACACTAGAGAGGGGAATGAGGATTATTAAATATTGCTTTCGTTGCGAATGCTTACATTTTAAGTAGACTGAAGGTATATTTTTTTGGTTTAAGGTGATCTTGACTTGGGAATAGTGAGTAAGGGGATCAATTGATCTCAGATAGGCTAGTAGTTATTGCTCTTTATAGCTTTGTACATGGAGGAATTTAGTCAGCCTTTTCTCAAACAACGTCGCCACGTTTCAGGGACTGGATTTGATGTGGAAAACTCTAGTAGGATGAGCTTTATGAGTACAATGTGAGTTGCACTCATAAACTACTGCTTTACTCAATGTTGCTCAGTAAATACGTTGCAAGTACTACCAACAAGGTTTCCAGTAAGAACTAGCCACTAAGTTCGTAGTAAGAAATGTCAATACAATTCTGACTAAGAACTTTAATTAGTGTGTTATTGTTGATACAATCTCACACTAACACTAACCCTCAACAATATTCTCGAGGTATCCTAAATGACCTCCAGCTTGATCAACATACTAACCTTGGATGGGTGGATGGCGACAGGAACAGTAGTTCCGTTCATCTTCTCACGCTGGATACGTTCAATGTAGATACAGAATCTTTTACGGTAGACTTGAGTGATCTTGCCCACCTGCTGTCCCTTGAAGTGACCACGCATCACCTAGAAAAACAAATCCAAAAAAATCAATCATCATCCTCCCTCCAAAACTCCTCTAATATCCTCCTTCAATTACAACCACATCTCAGATCCAATTTTTCTGCATTAGAGTCTGCCTCTCCCCGTCACTAGATTTCATAAATGCGAAATAGAAAACCTAAGTCACACTTAGTAGCAGAAATCCAGCAACACATACAGCTCCTCCATATCAGTGAATGGTTTATACTTCATCATAGAAACCCAAATTACTTAATCCCAATGACAAATCCTCCTAGAACATTTAGATTTCCTCACCTGAACTTCATCATCCTTGCGAAGGGGCATGGATCTCACATTATATTTGACCCTCAATTCCCTGGAGAGAGGAGCTGACATCAACCTTCTCCTAATGTGGGAAGGAGCGTTGAAATGCCTCTTCCTATTCTTCCTTCTGGATGAAGTTACACTCTCGTTCCTCTTCATTTTTAGTAACTAAGATTACCTGCAAAATGTACACAGCTTATTTTTAACACACTTTCAGTATAATTGGTTTCATCTTTCTTGGGATTTTAATTTATATTTTACTGGAATTCACTTCTTACCTGCCGGTACGATCAGAATCACAAGGCCCGAATACACGAAAGGACTGAGCTCAGTCAGAGCGAGCAGTGTGTGAGACTTGCAGCGTGGTCGCTCTCCTGCCTGCAGCAGCTTTTCCCTTCAACTCGCCGAGCTCAGAGGCCGCTCAAGACTGCCGTCGTCTCACCGGCAAATTTAAATCCAGAACGATTCAACACAAAATCCCAAAAGATGGCGAGATTCCTTCTAGCCTTTACTCTGCTCGTTTTGCTGCCTGCGAAAGAAAAAAGAAACCCCTTAATTGCCCAGAGGCCGGGGATAAATGTAAACACCCGAAGAAATCTAGATAGACAAACAATAGACCCGAAACAAATCTAAGAAATCCGAGCTTCTGGCTTAAAATAAATGCATCCAGAGTTCAGGATGAAATCGTAGGTGGAATGTTCCAGAACTCGAGCAACAGGTCGAATATGGAGTAAAGATTGTGATTCTGAGATTATGAAGAACTATGCTGATATTATTGTGTAGGGCTAAAGCTTGGTAAATCAAGTGGCGTTTTTACTATATAAAAAGGTTAACAATTGTAGTACTTAAGATCTGATCATTTCATCATCAACACTAATGGAACCGGAGGAGTGATACCTTTGACGAGCTTGATGATCATCATCTGCCCAGACCTCGATAGCAATAGTGTTCAAGAGGGTAGGAGGAAAGACATGTAAGGAAATGTCATTGAAAACATCCATGGGGAGGAAACTATTAACTAGGACCAACTCTTTTGTGAAAGGTTTAGCTTTGAGGAGATAGTCATAAGGAGGTTTGCGGGGGTTCCTTGAGTTACTGAGAACCTTACTGAAACCATTGGACACAATAATACAATTCTGCAAGTGGATGGGAGTCCAATTGGAAAAGAGGACGTTGTTGGATAGCATGTGGGGGCAGTGTGGGAGAAAAAATAAAGTTAATTCATCAGCCTTCCGCTTTCCCTCTTCATTGACTTGGATGACTTCGTAGTGAAAGACTTCCGAGATGATTGACTTGTCCAAGGGAGTGAAGATGGGATCGTAGAATTCCATAGGGATTCTAAGCTTCTTCTGCACGTTTACTAGCAAGGCGAATTGCTCGATGGACTTGGTAGTTGTGCATAAACTGCCTAGACCGTAGCAGACGATGTGGGCGATGTCTCCTAATGATTTGTCTAGCTCCATGTCCACCTGCTCTTCCAACGCTTTCATGAAGCATTTCAAATAATCCGATTCTTGTACTTCACCTAGTGCTGCGTTTATTTTCCTACAAATAACAGAGAGTCAAATTCATCTTCTGTATCTCAAGGAAGGAATAGTTTTATTGAACTGACCTCATTGCAACATCTTTGCAATAATTGATTGCCACATCCGCCACATCACCCTCGGCTGGTTCCGCAAGCGATACGATTTCCTGGTCGCAGTTCCTTCGGCCTTTCCTGCGTTTCGAATACTTCACAGGAATGAATCCGTCGCTATCCATCGGATGTTTTCAATAAGATGGCAATTTCAATTTTTTGCGAATGTATGCAGTCGCCTGTCAGCTCACCATTCTTACACATTTCATAATGCTGTATACATTCGCTAGCTCAGAATTCCTTCAATCATATCTGGAAAAGTTAAAACAACAACAATCTACATCAAGGATATTATTTTGCAGAACAAAAACACTATTTTTGATTAAACCCTTCCGAAATCATTGGCAAAGTTATGAAATAGGACTGTTTGTAATACTTCCAACTAGCTCGCTCACCTTCATTGAATTATTTTAATGGAATTGCGGTATCTTCATACAAATAACACTTAATCTCAACCTCAACAAGTCCCCAGTCAGATTAACTTTAATTCTGCCGCAGAATTTTGCATCTTCTCCGCAGAATTTCGCATGATGACGCTGGACGTTGGAATGTAAGTCCTCAACTTCTTTTGGACTCCACTGAATCATCAGATTCCTCGTGTCGTGTGATTGCCATTGAGAGCTCATTCCCGCCAGTTTCGCCTCCACATATTTTATGTAAGAACACAGTTGAAAGTCTATAAGGAACTTTTAATTGGACCCGTTTAAATTGCTCTCTTTCTTGAGAAATACTAATAAAATATTAATAAAAGTGCTATATGTCTCATTTATCACAGTGTGTGTACACAAACTGTGGCATTAATTAATGAGCTTTTTTGCTTGTATTGCTTGACTGGGGCCGGTGCTATAATTAACGCCGCATTACGTGGCGAGCTGAAGGATATTTTGAAACTTGATATTTCTGTCATTAAACGTCAGCAGTATTATACGCCTCTTGTACAATAATTCATTCCCTGCTGTTTGTCGAGTAGATCGAGCATATATTCAATTTCTACGGTGGAAATTACTTTCATCAGCTGAATTTCAGTCGCCATTTTAACGCCATAGTCGTTAGTGATAATGGATTCGAGTGGGACCGACGAAGGTAGCCCATTGTCATCAATTTGGAGTCCGTGTGTTGACTCAAATCAGGATGAGATTTCGTCGGTGCGAACGTCCGAATCGGACGACAGTCAAAAAGGAGACCGTAAATTCTACCGTGATGCAAAGAAAAGGTGAGATTTGATCATTTTCCATTTGAAATAACTGTGGTACTCAAAGAACTAAAGGGTCCGCATATATTTGTGCCAGAGTATTCAATGGGATTTGTGTCGGTAATAATCATAACATTTTGCATGCTCGAGCAGTTTAAGTTTTCTTCAAGCTTAAGTTTGCATGCTATGTTATTTTATTTGTTCAAAGGAGAGTGTGTTATAATACTGATTGAGTGATGCTGATACTCGTGAGAATGCTCGGGTGACATGACGTTTGTGATATTGTTGATGACGCGTATTTTAATTCGTATCAAATTACACAACTCTTTGATGTCAAGGACAAGGTGCACTTGTTCTTGTGATTGAGTGATGATGACTGGAGAGACAGAGTGAGAGAGTGTGTGTGAAGGGAGAGATCTGTGTTATTGAAAAGTAATGCGAGAGCTGGCTTTCACTCCACGTATTGTTGGGGAAAGTATGGAGAGGAAAGGGATTTGATTCCAACATTTCATGGAACAAGCCGAGGGTAAACGATTTCACTCAACTTCAGCCCATTTTCTTCTCGAGTGCATGATGGCAGAGTTTATTGAGTGGAAGACATTTCCATATAAATTGCTTTCCATCACAAACGCAACCGGCTCAAATAATGAAAAGAGACATCACATTACAGCTTTTTTTAAGGGCATGAATTTTCATTGCAGTCGGTCAGCCATAATAAAAACAAAAGAGGAATTTAAATACATTTCAATTTGATACTGTGAGGCTTAATGGTACAATTTGATGTCAGAATGGTTAAGTTCTTTATTGAATGGACCTTCAATCTCATCAGGATGATCCTTACCCGACGTAGTGAACGTAGTAACTTTCTCTAGCATCCAGATTTTTCACTGTGTGGACGGAGTATAGATCCCAACGGATTTCGCAGATCCTTTTTGGCACTGGCTGAAAGCTTTCTCTTGAATAGGATCTTGATCAGGATCATTGAATTCACTCTCAGTCCATAGGTAGTCACTTGT
Organism: Deuterosminthurus bicinctus; assembly: GCA_034698825.1. Classification (NCBI taxonomy): domain Eukaryota; kingdom Metazoa; phylum Arthropoda; class Collembola; order Symphypleona; family Bourletiellidae; genus Deuterosminthurus; species Deuterosminthurus bicinctus. Next base: position 48,290 of record JAQIWI010000049.1, read on the forward strand.
AGAAAGTTTCCGCTGTATGAGGATGAAAGTAGTAAAATTTTGACTGGATTATGCACATATCATTCCTGGTTTCAAGGAGTTATGTAAAACGTGAATAGCTTATAATGATCACGGATCATGATAACCTTTGACCGTGGATGCCGCAGTGAATCAGTTCACTGTGACAAAAACTTAGGAAAATAACCGGCTCGGCTATTAATAAAATGCGAGGGTAAAGATTATGCGGAGTAAGCATCTGTTCCACTTGTGTCTAATGTGCCCATTGGCATAAGAGGTAGCTGGCAGATGGATGGATGGATGAAAAGAGCTTATATATAATAATAATAATATTCAGGCCTTGAAAGGATCAAAAGTTTTGATCAATTAAAAGCAGGAGCTTGGTGCCATTTATAGATTTTTTTTGTACAAATAGAAGCTCACGGCGAATAAGGCTTTAAATAGATATCTGCAATCTCTTTCATCTCATGACAGCAGCTTTCAGATCAAAACCAACAACAGAGGTTTGTCTTGTACTCCTATCAGTCCATGTACTGGATATATTCGGTTGAAAACTAGATTAATTCAGTTCTTGATTGGCCAAAGCTGACATCATAAGATGCTTCTGGAGTTATGGACTGGTTGCCTAACAAGTGAAAGGAACTTTTGAGTTATCACCAGGCGTCAGGCAGATGCAACTTTAAGAATATTGTTGACTATACGAGAAGAATAAAAATAGCTTGATAAAAAAGAGTAAATATATTAAACTGCGCACGTTGAGTTCACGAGTCAATCAATTGTTCCAACCTTTGACTCATTGAGTTCTCCGACTTGTGTAGCATTACTTGTGATCATGCTCCTAAGTTTTGGGGTCAATAAAATCATGATGAAATCAAGTGGTCGTAAGTTGGTGACGAGGCAGCTTTTCCTCTCAACTTGAACTTTTGTCAAAGGAAGAAGAATTGACAGAAAGTAAAGCTTGCATAGTTGTTATCTTCTCGTAGACAGTACAGGAATACATGATATGAAATGGTGTCAATTGACCTTCTTTATCAGAGCCGCTGGCTTCTTATTGGCTGACTGGAAGGGTGTGAGATGAGCTGATGTAACCGGCTCAGAGATTTACTTCACCATAAAGTATAGAGACTGTTGGCATTTCATCCCTGTTGTTGACAGCGTTATTGTTTTCACGTAAACACATTTCTCTAGATTAAGCATTGGCAGATGCTTCAAATGCGTACTATTTGTATGCTGAATCATTTTGTTTATTATTGTTTCCACTTACCAGTTTTTGTTGTAGGAATAATTATACAAAAAAATTAGTAATAACAGTGAAGGAAAGTTACGCAGTTCCTATTCCTACTTACCATTTTTCTTTTTCATCTGTTCATAGCAGTCTTATGCAGTGACTGGCAAGTATGTGTGGACTACTTCAATGTCATCATGAAACAAGTTTAAGGAGCTGAATGGAAAATAAGATTAAGTTGTTTTCAATGATCAGTACACATGGAAACTGAAATCTCCTAGCAATAGATCGTATGAAAGGGCTTTAACTTATTTCCCTTCCTACGATTGGTCAGAATGAAAGGCGTGTGTGTGCGTGTGACGTCTATGCAACTACTTGATAACATGTTTCACAATCTTTGAGTAGAAAAATCTGACAGGCTTTCATTAGAATATTGCTTCATGCATTCCATAGCAGAGGCGATTTAACCTACAAGTGGCCGCTAGTAAATGCTGTGTGGATTTATGACTGGCATGCCAGATCCTCTGATGTGCCTCTGCGATTCCTTTTACAAAAGAATGCTTGTCCAAGCTGCTGTAGACCTATTTACCTGGAAAATGAGCGCAAATGCGGTCAAACAAGTCGTCAGGAACGACTTGGTACTTGGTGGTATCTGAGAAGAAGGTATAGCGATGGTCGGGACAAAATAGCAGTTCAAAACTTTTGCTGATTCTACCTTGGTAGGTTAACGTTCATGTATTTAAGAATGAATTAAAACTTGATTTTCAAGCTGTCAACTTCACAGTAGTCTGCACACTATCCAAGGTTACATTGATGATTCACGAATGTGTTTTATGCGTGTGTCGTAGCCCTCTTGGTGAACTCTTGGCAATTCTTTTGCTTACATTATATGCAGCATTTTATTTTCTCCTCGTTCATTTACTTTAGAAGAGGATTTTTCCGCGTGCGAATTGTATGGAAAAATACAGCAAAGATAGAGAGGCTTGTAAGGCTCTAGACTGGGTAGCTGGTACCCAGAGAACAATTTACAGGATTAACAAGTTATCGCTCAAGTATTTATTGTAAGAGCTGCTACGAGGTTAAGGTTAAGGCTGCTGGAGTTTTGCCCTTTTAGATGAAATTCAAGGACACGTGTGATGGAACGTGCATTCGCACAAAGCAATTGCTTTCTTTTTTACTTTGGCTCAGCACTCTCATGTATTTCCAAGTTTAGAAATTAACATTATTTTCACACTGCTTGAACCGGAGATTGAAAGTAGTGAGTGCTAATGTATACATGGTCTAAAGTGGTAGGAACAAAGAAGTGCAATTGCATGGACAGTAACTTGGTCCAGTAGAGAAGAGGACTATGTGATTAGTTGGAATTCACAGAGTGCCCTTGATATAGATGATAGACAAGATTAATGTTGGGCGCAAGTATTTTGTATGCTGGTAGCTGCAGCATTTGTTTACAGCATTTTCCTTCAGCTCTGGAAGGTATCGTTACAAGGAATGCATCGCATAAACAAATGTTGTTATCTCGCGTATTTACAGTCAACAGTCCCAAATGCTTTCACATTCAGATGCATTCACTTTACCTTTGAATAAATTCTATTTTCTGGTATAGGATGAAACATTCTATGTATAGAAAATGAAACAAATGGGACTAATGAACTCTACTCCACCCTAGTACATGTGCTATAAATATGATTATTAATGCGGAATTTACGAGGGAAATTGAATGTGTGCATCTATGGTGATGGATAAGATTGACACGTGAATGAACGTTTCTCACTCAGTAAGCTGATCCGAACAAATGTACGCAACATAGACAGACATACGTATATTATTATTATGTATATTGTTCCTTGGCACCAAGAGCACCATCTTAATGACCTTACACAGTGGTAAAAACTAGTGAGGTAAATTGGCTAAACCTCCATGGAAACCCGTACTATCGTCACGTTTGTGAACGGTGAAGGCGCCATCGTTGTTATTATTTATTCGTCTTTTACTATTAGCCATGTCTTCGTCGTATTGTTCTTGTCAGTGTGAACAGGTTTGCACCCTGACGATATGATGGTGCGTTGTTAATCGATCCCAAGAGCCTTTTTTTTCAAATCCTCCAGTGAGTGAAATTAATTAGAAGTCAAGTTCAAGTGTGAGTCAAGTAATCCTATCACGTAGGTGGCATCAGTTGGGATTTTGCACGTGTGGCAGGACAGTTCGACAGTACTTCTACTGACTGTAAGCTGACAGTTGGTAAACAGCTATCAGAATCATGCCACAGTTAGTAAGGCCCCTCATATACCTATAGCTACAGCATCTACAGTAAGTATTATTGATACCCCTATAGGCTCTCAAGTTTTCCTAAGCCCTCCGAAGATAAAAAAAAATATGAAATTTTGACAATTCTGGGTGCTATATATATCTGCCTACAAGTTAGCCAAATTTAGGACCAACAACCCGCCCCCTAGGAGACCTCCTGAGTTAACCTGTGAATTACTCGCAGAAAAAGTATTGGAACTGAGGGGTACCAGCATCTAATGCAGATTCTGTGTGTACGTGGAACGTGTTGCAATAAAACGGCATGATTTCATTAGATATCTATTACTAGGTTAGGTTCATGCTTGCTGACAACTGGGCATGTATGTATACTTGCGTTGCTAATGTATTCAAGGGGGGGTGATATAAGATGAATTCCTCCACTGAAACACGCATATTGCTAGTGGCTCCGTAGCAGGATTTATATACTTGATCGTCGTCTTTATTATCTGCTTTAGAAATAACAGCTGTATATTATTCCCCTTTTTTTTTATCAATCGTCGAGCAAGATGAAGACGTGGTCTCCGTGAACTTGTCTTAGTGTCGCGTAATATAAAAGGAGACTCAGTCCAGATCTTCGTCTTAGTTTTGCTGAAGAAGCACAAAGTCTTGTAGTCATTTCAACTCAACTGCTCAAGTGTTGAGAGTGCGGGTTTTAATTTCTGTCTTGTCACGCAACACACATATTAATCATCGGATGATTCCTCGAATTCAGTCCGTATAGCATTCCAGTGAGGTTCAACAAGTGAGTTGTTCTTATTACATTATCCTATATCTTTCCTTTGTATGCATCAATTTTTATTCATTGATAGCGTAGTCTATTTAGGATATTGTACACAGAGCTATTCTGCGACTTATCAATAGCTCAGAAAATTCCATTTTAACTTTATGTATTGCCATTGTCAATTTTGAATGTGTGATTGATTGATGGCTACAAGAAAAATTTATTTGGGAAATCTCTCTACTCACATTCAGTTGGCATAGGAGACAGGAATTGGAAGAATAGTAAATATTTGGCTTGTTAGGGAAAACCTTTGAGAAGCTGAGCAAAATGAAGTATATAAAAAAAATGTTTTAGCTAGCTAAAGAAAGAACTGAATGTGAGAGTTGAGAGAGAGGTCGTCTTTAGTTACACTTCTCGCTGCCTTATCAACACTCAACTCATTATTTCATCTCCCTTCTTTTTCCTTTACAGTACATTGCAGTCCCTACCCTAAGTCTGAGTAGTGATCGACTTTCTTATGCATTGGAATCAAATCAGAAGTGTATAAGAGGAATATTGTGAAGGATTGTGGGAATATTTGGAGTCAAACTACAGACAGCATCACCCGGATTCCATTCACTCTGGCCAGGGAAAACTGAAGGAGGAAGAAAGCTGCGGATTTGGTCATTGATCTTGCTAGACAATAGTGTGGAGTTTTTAAATTCACAAGCAGATTCGGCTTGTGAGACAGGAGGACACCGACTGTCACTTTTGTGCATAACAGAACCAGTCAATTTTTATCGTCTCAAAGCCCTTACAAAAAACCCAGCCGGACGGCGGTTTTGTCAGCCTGAAGCTTGTGCGTGAGTGGATGTGGGAAAAGTTAGGGTGGCAGTAGTAAGAGCTCCATATACTTTCCTCTAAACACACAAACAGAGTAAACCTACTTATACTTACATACACTTCTGCACTGGGAGGCGTTTTACTAAAGAGACTAAGAGGATTTTATAGTAGTTTGCGAGCTCTGCCCGAATATACAGACGCACACACACACGTACCACAGAAGCACATACACACTTGACTAGTGGAAGGAAGCAAGAAAGAATATAGAGGGATTCTGTCTGTGATTCTTTAGCAAAGAGAAGAGAGGGACGTGAGCGTATGTGTTTGGATATATAGCTATATATATTGTGAAAACGAGAGTGGGTGAAGAGAAAAGGGAAGGTTGGTTGCTCTTGCTTCTCCTTGTGCTGCTTCAGCAAGAGTTGTGTGAATCGATTTAACCGAACAAAATGCCTGATTTTCGCACAACGGGCTCGCCAGTGCCTATTCCGAAGAGCCGTCAGAACGACGTTGGGAGAACTGCTGGTGTGGATGAGGATCGCAGACCGTCGTTGACCGAGTCAGACTACTCTTATATTGGCAGTCCTTATGTGAATCCTCTCAGTCCTGGTGGTGCTAGTTGTGGGTGGGGAAACATGAACATTCCAACTTTTCGCAGTCCTTTCGGCTCTCAGGTCGAGGCTGATGACGATGATATGGCATTAGAACATGTCAATTTTGGAGATGAGAGGGATCTGGCGCACAGGTTAGACACACATTTCCTTATGTATCTGGGGCTAACTCTCACATATATGTGATGAATCTATAATAATTACATATGTATATTTGACGCTTGCTTTTCACACCAGTGAAGGGCAGTGCTTACGGTTTACATAGACTTGGTGCTGATAAGATTATGGGACGGAAATCATGCTTGTGTTTGTTGTATGCCAACTGTGAGCACTTGAGATGCGTATGAGAGGCAGTAGGGAAGGTTTAATTGACGTCGTGGACAACCAGTGACACTTGTATCTGAGTAGAGATTGCAATGTTGTGTTTGCACGGGAGAAAAATCACCGGAGTAGCAAGCTGTGTACCATTGCACTCGTTGATGGACTGTGAAAAAGACGGAGTTATTCATGATGGGAGAGCTACAGAGATGATTTCAGCTGGTTGGGAATTAGAAATGTCTTTGAGGCTACCGTTAGGATTCCTGCTCTTGTCGTTTATAAATGCTCGTTATGTAATTTAAGAGCACATTAGTTGTTCCACGCTGTTTATCTGGCCTCGGCTCTTCCCAAAGGGATTTAATTGTGTGAATACAGACTCATGTGGTGCTTGCGGGATTTTCTTTGCCATTTACAGTGGAAGCTTTTTGTGCGGGCATGCTTACTACAGATCCTATGGATATGTATACACTTTGCTATAGTTAAAATATTTTCCTCTCCGCTCCGACGTTGTATGCACTGCATGCTTTATCAGTTTTCTGGAGAGACTTGTTTGTGATTACAAGTTGACTCATGCTGTGGTGCAAAATGTATGATGAGACGGTGGTGGTGATGATGATGAGGATGATGGTTATGTGATAATAATGTAAATATATTATTCCCCGGTATGTCAATGTTATTCATAGCTGTCTTATGTTTGAGGGAGGTGGGTTAACTTATAATAAGAAGCCGACTTTGTTGACGGGCATAATGTCAAGTCATCTGTACTAGAGTGAAATTCCTTGTGGAAAATTTTCGGGCCTTCTTAGCATTATTGATTGGACCTTGAAGCTTGCCTGCATTAAATTTACAAGTTTACCAGTTAATGAACTTATCCTTCAAAGCCTTTGCTAGCAGGCCCTGCGTATATATATGTTCCACCGATAAAGTCAAATCAAGCCTTCTGCTGCAGTGATAATAATTCTAGTAGACTAACGAGTGGATGTTTGTGTGTGTGTGTGTGTTTGTGTTGGGCTATATGGACGCCTTTTGCACTACTGCTCTCTTGATGATCGTGTGTTCCGCTGTCGGCGGCTGTCCCGGTGACTTTATTTACAACTGCAGTAGTTTAGTGTTCCTATTTTTCTCCTCTGATTCGGACTTTGAACAAGTGAAGGAGAGTGGCTTTTTATAATTGACTCTAAAAATGGGAGTAACCAAAGAACCAAATCTTCCTTTGTCTTGCAGAATTTTCGTCAACCGAAGTCTGCATTTGGACAAGATTAAATTCTTTGGCTTTGATATGGACTACACACTTGCCGGTAAGTAATACTACTTGGTAATAGAAGTAATTTACCCCAGTTTTTCCTTTCATCTTTAAAGCTCAGTCAAAGCAAATATTTATGCAAGGGAATTTGAAATGATTTTGGAGATGAAAACTATGAGGAATAGTTATTCTCTACTAGTTCAGCTGACTTTAATTGGTTTAATTAACTACCTTGAGATAGGCTGAAAGTAATAATGGGCTAGCGAATTTGTTGTTCGTTCTTATTATTATAACTTTTGTCTTCACTGCGACAGATGCATATGACAGTTGTATTTTTTGTGTGATGCTTTTCAGTGTACAAATCACCACAATATGAAACATTGGGATTCAACTTGGTAAAGACCAGATTGGTTGCTATGGGTTACCCGAATGAGCTTCTCGAGTTTGCATACGACCCGTCGTTTCCTATCAGGTAAGGATTTGTCTCTCTCATTCTCCATGCATGTTCATGTTTTGACGGAAAGCTCCGTTTCTATGTGATAGAATGGCGCAAGCTTGGTTGGTCGATATCATTCCATTGAAATTTAATTTTACATTGGAGACTATGCCGTAGTGTAATAAGGAAGCATCTGGATATTGTTGTGTCATGTGAACAAGTATATAGTAGAGAATCATGGAGGCTACTTTGAAGCATCTGAAATTCAGTATTTACGGCATAGGAGTTGTTGTCTTTTGAGGTGGAATACTCTTGGATAATTTCGAAGACATAACACTCCTGTTTCTTCCGCATAGTTTCAGAAGGGCTTGGTGGACCAACACTCCTTCTCTCAGTCAGTGAGTCAGGGTAGCAATAGGATGTTGTGGGGAGTGATCGGGAAGAATTGTTTGGTATGTGCGTGTGTTATTATGCTGGGTGTAATCTGGAGTGGCGAAGTCCTTTCATAATAGTTTAGAGCGGCATTTGTATTAGCGCTGAGGTTGTTATTGTGATGTTGTCACTCAGCATCATGATTATTATTGGTACAGAGGGATGTTCTCTATCATCACGAGCAGTGTAGTATATGAGAAGGGTGTTGAAATGAAGTTTCAAAGTGCTCATTGTTTTCCTCTCCTTGAGTATAGTGGCAATTAATTTTTACTGCTCTTCGTACACTCTGTCCGAATGTTTCCACACACGCCGCCGCCTGAATGCTGATTCAAGTATGACAAAGAAATAGGATGGGCATTGCGTGTAATTGATTTGAGAATGTATTTACGTACAGTGTGTAGTAGTATAGTTTGCGTTGGAGTGTGAGCATTTTGTTTAGGGAGCTGGCACATGTAGGAGACATGAATGATTCGCGTGTCCGAGATAGGAGTGCCATTGACTGTGTGTGTGTGTGAAAGAGACGAGCCTTTCATATCTGACAAAATTACATATCTTCTCACTATTTTTAACACACGCTTATGGTGGTAACACATGTGTGATGAGAGACAGCTGTGACCTCATGGAATTTCCTTGGACTTATTGGTAGCTGACTTTTTTCTAGGAGCCTTAACATGTACGTGTCGGAGTTATTTTTTTCTTTCTTGTATGGACAAAACTTGATATTAATTTGCTTTCTTCTTTCACGCATCTGAATCAGATAAAAGGGATGGTAGTTAGGGTGGTGAATGTCTGTGACAGCTTAATTGGTGCACTGACCTTCCCACATGAATTCGAGGTCTTGACATGCATCTTGCGAAGTCAAGAGTTTTGTAGCAAGGAAGGTTGTAGAAGAGAATATGTGCTCATGCCAGCGAAGTCTATCGCTAATATTGGCTTCTGAGTAGGTAGAAGAAGTTACGGAAATAGCACATTGCATTTCACACTATTTGTTTGTCCCTATAGAATTTCCATAGGTTGAGTGGGACAAAGACATGTGAGCTGGAAGAGAACATGAACCGACGTGGTCAAGCCGTGTCTTTCAGTCCGTCACTGCGCCAACTCGAACAGTGCTCAAAGCATTGCTCTGTTCATATTGATGGCGTTAAAAGTATGCTAATATAATGTTTGTTTGTTTTGATTTCAGAGGCCTTTGGTTTGACTCTCACTATGGTAACCTACTGAAGGTGGATGCTTACGGAAACATTCTCGTCTGCTGCCATGGGTTCCGATTCCTTAAGCAGTGAGTTATTTGACGTGCTTCTATCTGCAATTATTGGCTTACTCCATATGACAAACTGTCATCGGCGGGGTGATGGAATGAATGTGAACGCATAGAGACACGCTCACAGCTTTACAATTACCGTCCTAGCGCGGTTGAGCTACGATGCTACGCGGAAGAGACAACTGGTTTACATTAATTGCAAGGGGGAAACGACGGAGCGTTTGTGTAGAGGCAAGGTAGCTGTGATGATTTAAATATGGTTCTCTATACCACACAGGTCTGTCTGAATGCCTCGTTACCTTTAACTACTAACTCGTAGACCAAACCGTTACTCTCCTTATGTGGGTAAATGGGATTTTGTTGAGCGTCATTCGGCCAGCATGCATTCCTTTGATGAGCTTCACGGGGTAGTAAAACGGATATATGATATTAGCTCTACTCCCACTCACTTTGGAGCACCATCAAGTTACCTCTATTCCAGTTGAAACTAATTTAATTTCTGTGAGCTCACCACAAAGCCGGATGTGTTCGCCTTTACCGAGATAATTGGGAGAGTTGAAAATTCCGTGACGAAAGTTGAATTTGTTACATCACACTGATGCTGATCGTTTGCAATGTGTGCCTTTCACTGTTGCTTACATGGAAATGAAAGTTAATGTGTGCAGAGCACCGTGAGGGTAGTAAGTAATTACTAAAACGGAAGATAAAAGTTTCTTCTGCTTAGATTATTAAGCTGCATCTTCCGACAGGACGAATTTCCAAATTTCTTGGCTATAACAGCAGACAAGCGTAGGTTGGTTTTGCTGGTGGGATGCGCGTACTATTTATTCTTACTTTCCCAAACAGTCAGCTCATCTGTTATTTAGTGCGACGGAATTGAGCCTTTCATTTGAATAGGAAATCCCTGAGATTACCGTATTCAGTTTGTACGTGAAAGTCTTTAAGAGACGGTTTGTTTCTTAATTTCCAAGCAATCCTTTCGTATCCCCTTCCGTCTGAAATGCACACACCCAATTGTAGAGGTTAGTACACGTCTGTGACCATATTATGATATCTTTAGAAGCCTTTTCAGAACTCACAAGTTCCTCATATTGTCCGTGGTTCCTTAAAATTGAGCTATATGGAGTGATTCTCCTTTATTTAGTGCCACTGGTGGCATAGTATACTGCCCGTACAACCCCGGTGATTCATTAAGATGTGCAAGTTTCAATAGGAAATGGGAAGTTACAGAGCCGTAATTTCTCTTATTTTTTTTTACTGCTTCAACGTGACCGGTACTACCATGAAGGGGAGGGAGACGTGGTGCAACTACTTCCGACTGCAAGAGAGTCAATATTTGCAACCTGACCGGTCGTTACGTTCAGTATTGAATGGATTTAAGTAATGGAGTGTGCAGTCAGCTCCTCTGTTACATGAATGAAGGGGCTGGAGTACGTACCTGTTCGCCAGTTATGGGGAGATCTCGCGACGTAGGAATGCCTACTCAGACTGGACACATAGTGCACAGTCCGACAGAATGTGCTCACTTGGTATGATGCCTCGCTCATTAAATGGCAGTAGCATCGAGCAATTCTGTCTTTCGGCCTTGCAAAGTTTCATGTGGCGGAAGTTTCATGTGAGGAGGCATTTGAGTCATGAGCAATTTTTTTCTGTTATAAAGGAATATCAAATGAAATAAAAGGCCTTGCAAGGCGGATAAGCTGTGGGTGGAGACATTGGTCCAGTGCCAAAGATGTCTTGGGCGAACCTCCAGTTTTTCCGGCTTCTGCACTGGATTTTGTCATGGGCAATTTCCCCGTTTCCCTCAGTTTCAATTGCCACGACTGAATGCTTGTTAAGGACATGTCTTTTCACGTTACTGCATTTCATCTTTCACGGGATAATGCATCGCAGTAGCCAACATGTTGGCAGCTGAGGAGATTATAGAAATTTTCGGGCTATTTGGCTTTATTTTTGCCACCCGTGAGAAGGGAAAAGTGAGAAAATATGTGCGGATACTGAGGAATCTCATGAGATCTATTGGGATTCTATGTGGGTGTACAAATATTTATTGGATTTTCTTAGTGAAATTGAAACATGATGCGCAATCTAATTTGATAATAACAATAATATTAGGTGAAAGAAAATGTTTTGAGATTTGGTATAAATTCAAGTGAGCATCATGTTCAATTCTCTGTGATATTGATCAATGCGTAATGTTAGCTATGTTTGGCGGATTGAAAAGGCACAGCCGTCTTCTGATGTTATACGTGTGGAGAAATCCAATATGTTCTCGGATCAGCAGAATGTGGCTTGGATGGATGAGTGTCTGCGTGTGTGTGTGGTATTCAGTGTTTTCAAGATGAGCTTTCGTTCAGCTCTATGATCATCAAGGTTGTCGTCATCATGCATCTATTTTCGAGAGTTGATATCTGTGTGGAATTGAAGCCAAGAAGTTTTTATAGAGATGACAAATGGGAAAGCTCTGATGTAGACTGAAGTGAAAATCGTTGTTACTGTACTTATACTACTTACTTGCTAACTAATGTCATTCATTATGATTGTCTTGCTACAGGTCAGAAGTTTATGAACTGTACCCCAACAAGTTTTTGGCCCTGGATGAATCCCGTGTGTATATTCTAAACACACTTTTCAATCTACCGGAAACCTATCTGCTCGCCTGCCTTATTGATTTTTTCACCCATGCACAGAATAGCATGTCGTAAGTAAACCACTGCCTGTCTGTCTCTCTAATTTTCTCTTTCCTTTTCAATATCTCGTGAGGTGCGGGAGTTGAAAGGGCCTCCATGTTGTGATCATGAGCTTGCCATCATAACAGGATTCCCCGTGGGAAAGTTTGTGGGCATGAGCTGGAAAAGCTGTAGGGGATTAGTAGATACAGGGACTATAGCTTAGACACCATCTCCATGCATAATTGGACCATTACTTTGTGCATGAGTGCAGTGTCCGCGGATTAGTTACTGTGATTTCGCGTCATTATCAAGTTAGTAAAGTATCTTTTGATTTTCCGAGCAGTATTGCTAAATTTACCAGATTATAGAGCATTCGTATTCACTGCTGGAGAATTTGAGCCTATATGAGGGCTTCTATAAGTGTTAGATCTCTCCGAAATTTAACCTTGGCTGGGTGACTTTGAAGTAAATGTAGCCAGTCAGCCGTTTCAATAGATAGTCTCCTTGGATTCGCACATTTACTGTCCAGACAAAATGCATACTGAGCAAGGGATTACTTTTCTCTACTCGTTGACAGTCTGTGGTGCTTGCAGTTAAGTACAGAAACTTTTAGTTTGATGTTCCCTTGGAGACATCAAGTAATTTTAATACCAAAATGGTTGTCTACAGTTATTGGTTCTTGGCCGAAGCAGCAGAAAACAAGTCTACTAGGGAAGGAGAACAGCAGTTCAGAAAGCAACAGCTGAAGATGTCAAATCCTGGCTGGCTGTCCACAGTGTGGTTTTGTTTAGTGGGAATCCGCCTGTCATGCTAACTGGGACGTTTGAATGCCGTCATACTCGCAATTGTTCATCTGCATTCGTCTTTCTATGTATGGTGTGGGTTGGACGTATAAATTATAATGCTCTCTTGTGTCATCTGTAGAGTGACAGGGATAAACAAGATAGGACTGGTTTCTGCGACTTTCTTCTGTGTTTTGTGTAGTAGGATGTGAGAGTATTCTAACCGCAGACGTCACTCATATATAATTACGGCCTATGTTTTATGATGGTAATAGGTTTGGCATCTCGGCTGCTTTCTTGGTTCGCTCTGTGTTCCATGGTGAAAGTTGTTAAAACTTGGCTGGATTCACTGCCTTTCACCTTTTATGACTTCTTATGGAGATAAGCAATGCAGTGTGAGAGAGAGGAGTTAAGTCAAACTAAGGCTTTATGTACATGCTTGTGCATTGTGTTCTCATGCTTTCACCGATTGTCAAACTGAGGCGAGGGAAAGTTCTATGGATAGACTGATTCTAAGTATCTAGCAAAGGCATTGTCATTTGTTTTCACAATGTACCTTTGCATATTATGACTGGTTATAGAAATTCGTTGCTGCATTATTGTAAGACGACGGATGTATGGAATTTTGTAGATGTAAACTTGGCTGACTTCGTCAGCTAAGCGATAAAGTTTAATTGCGGCAGGCAACCTTGAGATTAAATGTAAGTTTGCATAGATGTTAGTGATGCTCTAGTGCATGAGTGGATAGGGAATAATTTGAAATTGCCTATGAGCAAATCTGATGAGCTGTGCCAGGAAGTCTTAACTTGCAACTTGTGAGTAATGGGGCTGTTGATGCTGCATTATGAAAGTTAGGCATGATGGACGAGCAACGTGGGATCGTATGGATAGCTGGCCTTTAGGTTTGGACAACATTTCTGAATATAGAACTCAGGAGTGAATATGATGAAGGCAGCAGCAGTTAAATCATGTGGATGTCATTACCGTTAAAATGTGTGTCGTTAGTATGGATTCTATATTAGAAATGAGCAATAAATTGGCAAATGGTCACAGTAGGGAGATCCATCTTCACATTATGACATGCGATGGTGACGATTCAAGTATAACTTTTCATGTTGGCAGGACATCAACAGGAGTGAAATGTGGAGATCTGTTCATGTCCTATAAATCCATTTTTCAAGATGTACGGAATGCAGTGGATTGGGTCCATGAAAAGGTACGATTTTCACCTTCAGTATATGAAACATGATTGGGTTTAATTTAGTAGTCGGGAAGTATGCCCAATTTATGATGATTATTATGAAGTGCCAAGAAAATGACATTGGGTAGTCCTCCTGGAGCATTTCGTACGTACAGACCATAATGAAGAGAGGTGGATCGTTTTGTTCGGGCACCAAATTTGTGTATAGCGGATTGTCTGACTATGCGTGAATTAGCTAATGAGTTGGAATGATTTGGGAACATTTGGGTTGAAATCAGGCTATAATTTTTTATAGATGAAGAAACGAAGGGGATGGTACAAAGAAAAGACGATTTGCGGGGGACATGCATACTCATATAATTTATTGATTTTTTTCAGGGGGATTTGAAACTAAAAACGGTAGAGAATCTAGAAGAATATGTTGTCAAGGATGAGAGACTTCCAATGCTTCTTTCTCGCATTCGGGAGTCTGGAGCCAAAGTTTTTCTTCTTACCAACTCTGAGTACTGGTACACTGAGAAAATCATGACATACTTGTTCGATTTTCCTTTCGGAGCCAGGGTAAGTATACGACATGTCATAATTTGTGCAAGGACTTACAAGTTGTATCTTTGAGTTGTCATGTGATGGTGCTAGCTCTCAAGTTTTTAGTACCATCAGAGCAATGAGCAATTTGTATTTAGGAAAGGAAATTCTCGAGAAGGCAAGCTTTGCAGTATATAATGCCTCTGTATCGCGTGTTTTTTCAGCCCAGTGACCCTCATAAAAACTGGAAGAACTACTTTGATTACATTGTACTTGATGCCAGGAAGCCATTATTCTTCAAAGAGGGTACTATTCTGCGTCAAGTTAATACGACCACGGGAGCTTTGAAGATAGGAACCCATACGGGTCCTTTACAACAGGGGCACGTGTACTCTGGCGGTAAGTTCTATGAGACAAAAAAATGGGCAAAGTTGAGACCAAAAATCTTTCTATGGATTGGCCTAGAGACAAAATTGATCGGTAGAAATTTAATTTCATGATTACTGTTCTTCTTCTAGGTTCTTGTGATGTCTTTACGGATTTGATCGGAGCCAAGGGAAAGGACGTTTTGTACATAGGAGATCACATTTTTGGTGATATTCTCAAGTCAAAGAAAATTCGAGGGTGGAGAACGTTCCTTATCGTACCCGAACTCGTTTCGGAGCTCCATGTGTGGACGGACAAATGTCAATTGTTCAAGAAGATTACAACCTTAGATGTGATGCTGGGAGAGACTTACAAGTAAGTCCTTGGGAATAGGAACTCGTAGTCGTTAATTCTCTTTCCAATCATTGATGAGCAACTCCTCCTGTGTTACTCATGCATCTTCTTGACATTTTGATTGCATCACATTGGAGAAAGTAGTACTACTCCTGCGTTGAATCATGTGCTAATGTCACGTGGGTTGTTTTACTTTTCAGGAATTTGGACAGTAGCACGAAGGAGAAACCCGACATATCTGCTATTAGAGCTGCCATCAGGGAAGTGACTCACGAGATGGATTTGGCCTACGGCATGCTGGGAAGTCTCTTCAGGTCTGGCTCTCGACAGACTTTCTTCTCCAGTCAAGTCGTCCGCTATGCGGATGTCTATGCATCCACCTTCCTCAACCTCATGTACTACCCATTCAGTTACATGTTCCGAGCACCGGCAATGCTGGTATGTGGTTTTGTCGTCGAGTAATTTATATTTGATTAGGAAGTGGAAAGGTGGAAGGTCAGGATTGATCGTTTGAGTGTAACTTATTGAGGTCTTTGTTCAATTTTCAGATGCCTCATGAATCCACTGTAGCACATGAAGAGCCATTTAATGCAGATACTGCACAATTCTCAAGGTCTCGGCAAACGTCTTTCTTGGATGGACCTAATGATATGTGCTTGAACAATGGGAGTGTCGCGCCACCGCCAGTAAAGACAAAAGTAAATTTATGGACGTATTGTCATTACCATGAAGCCTATCTTTGCTACAGCACAAAGTTTCTGCCTCTACTACTATTCATAATAATTATGACATTCTCTTTCCAGGTCCTTGAGCGCAGTCAAAGTTTACTTCCGCACACTCGGCCAGAAACTCCCCGAAAAGTTACTCATCATCATGACGAAGATGATTCAGAAGAAGAAAGTGATAAATCTGCATAAGTTTTTCACGTATTCTTATGAAAAAGGCCTTTATGAGATTTTCCAGGCTATCACTGATGGCTCGGCTATACTTTAAAAGTTATCTAAAGCGATGTGTGTTTAGATTAGATACACATGTGCAAGCAGTATTCTTTCTAGTGAATGATTTTAAGGGACGTTCAAGGGAAGAAAAGTGCTCGTAAACTAGCATATGTGCTAATGTGCGCATGAATTCTATTCATTATTGATAACTAAGTACTGTATATTTTATTGTGAACGCGCAAAGGAGATTATTGTTAAACAATAGTAGTAGTTTGTACTGTCGCTCCTGTGGTAATCAGATGGTGTTAGTAGTTACGGTAAAGTTCTAGAGTGGTAAGGACCGATTTGCGGTTTCAAGTTAATTATTATTAATAATAAATATGTGCTGGAGTTCTATTTCTAGTCCTCATTAATTTGATCATATGTATTTGTGAAGTGGATACGACCACAAAACCAAAACATTATTCAACGTTTACAATGTATATATTATACAGGTCCAAGGAATAACCCATCGAAATAATAGTTACGCCGTTCAAGTTGTGGTTGAATGAGGAGAATCCGTGAAATTTAGGCAAGTTAGAGAAATGAGAATGGACCACATGATTATATCGTTGTTATGAAAGGAAAGTTACTTTGCATATGAAACGTGTTGCAACTAATCCATTGCTCAGAATTAAATTAATATAATTTATATGGAACCTTTGTGCCTTGAAGAGCTTTTTAATTGCATTGCCGTGTAATCTGTTAAGCACCGAAGACTCACGCCTTCCGTCCGGCATGCACAGAATGTAAAATCAACCGATCCACCCTCTTCTTGCCAAATGCCATTCCAATGTTCTCTTATTGCTCACGCCCCAACAAGGTGTGCAAATTGAAATGAATAGTAATAACAACAACTGGCTAATGAGTTTTAATGAGAAGAGAATCGCTGAAAGTACAAGACACAATGAAGAAAAAACAAAAAGCAAAGATGCTACACAATCAGTGCCGGATACAATTCACGTATTGATAATAAAATATAATCATTATCCTTAAAATTGTCATACTGGTGAGGTGCAGATCGATAGCGCAAAAAAACTTAAAAATATCCATCAAGCGGCGGTTGACGAATCTCCTCCAAAAGTTTCTCGATTAATTTCAAATTTCCATTAAGTTCCATTGTAGTAATGTCTACAGATGGGAGGACATCGTCACACGATGAGGACGAGGACGAAGGGGGCGCTGGTGGAATGAGTTCAGGCTGGGAAACCCCATTAGACTTAGATCTTGTCGTGCTAGCACTACTAGCCGATAGGCACTTTATGTACTCGTCACCAATCGACTTTATTTCCCGTTCCACTTCTGTGTAAACGGTTAGAAAGCCTTTCATTCTCTCTACTCGCGTCCGCTGTACAAAGTCCAGTAACCAAATTAAATTGCTGTCATCTACATTGCCGATTTCCATGAGGACAAGGTACATAAATAAGTCAAGATTATCTACAGGATGCACCCGATTGAGGAAGGAGATCTTCCGAATTTCAAAATCCTGACGCAGATTTAAATAAATGTGTCGCACGCCTGTCCATTCCTTCCAACTCGCCTCCAGGGAGCTGTCCAAGGTCTTTTCCAAACTTTTGTAGCCAATAATCAACCAGACGGGGCGTTTTGGAGCACTCGACGATGAAGCATCCCTGTGCAACCAGATGTCCGGAGGAATCACTCTTTTAAGCTCCTTGTAAACTCCTGCAACCATACAAATACAGTAACTATCATCGCACTAGACAGATAAAATATCCTTCAGCTCTGTTTCTCGCAGTCACTATTAGTGTCTTCCAATACTCTAGCATCACATCAAATATCATTGGGATTCTTTAGAACCCAAATTTAACTATGAATCCTAAGAGCAAAAAAATTGCAAAAGGTGGACTCATTGCCACTCTCTTGCTTAATGTAAACTGACGTACCTTGGTTAAAGACAACGCTTTGTCCAACTTGGGCGTGTTGGGTGAGGTTCTCATTGGTTTTCGAGGACCAGTGAACCGCTGGAAAGAGCACTGTAACCACAGAAACAAGATTTTACTTTAGTCGACATCATTGCAATAACAACAAATCATCATCGTCTCACTCCAATACCTCCCATAACAACCCGTCAACTCTGTATTGTGTGGTACCCCGACTTCCTATGACATGCACCTCTGTGCAAGTTTATTCGACAGAGCTCTTTTGACTCTTAGACTCGTGTTGTGTTGTTGTGTATATGAGATCATGTTTGGAGTAAAGTCCTCATGTTCCTAGATTACATCCATGTGCGTTGAGCTTTAAAAATTTGTAGGTCTTTCATTTTTTTATACACGCATTTTAGCTTCATTTGTTCCTTCCCCTCAGCACAAGCTACTTAAGATCAACTATGAATCAAGTAGCTGAAATGAATGGTAAAAATTCGTGTAATTTATTCCGCCGTAAAGGTTCATCTGATTAGTTTTATGTACGTGGGACTGACAAGGTTTTTGATTGACAAGAAAGAAGTCAGTATACTTTAACTTGATTCCAAACAGCCATCCCAGTTTCATGACTGCTTGTCCTTAAACGCTCGTCAAAATTAATTTAGACAAATTTTTACATTGGAACAACTGGTAGTGTCGAGTTAGTATCAATTCACTTTGCTATGTGCACACGAAGGAGGGTTATCTGCTTGTCCAAGTTTGCCATTAACTTTCCCCCTTGTGCATATTCAATTACAAGCAGGTTTAACTTTGTATGGTAGTTCCATGCAGACATAAAAATTATGATGAAGGCAGGAGGGGTGAGAGATAGAAAGTCTTTGATTTGAAGTGGCATCCACCAAGTAATGATGTGTCTAGGATTATCAAAGGACCACGTCTCTTTTAGACACTTGGAGTAATTGATTGCACGTAGTGGTCACTGTCCGGTCTTGAATGCTCAAGAGGAACAACTTGCAGGCCTTCATCGGTCTTCTTCAACTCACCATCTGTTTCAGTTGTGTGCTGGACCTCTGCCACCAGTATACTGTCATATTATAACATCTTATGAGGGAATATGTTGCAGCACATTAACACCCCATCCTGACAGACAGGTGTTATTACATTAACACAGACCCTTCCATATGTCTGCCACAGAGAAAAGCACGTGAGACTTGAGCTACCGCCCATATCAACAAGTTGCAGCTATAGAGAGGGGCAACAGCAGCCTGAGAATGGAAAAGCATGCCAATGAGCCATTCACGCATTTCATATGGAAAAGCAAATAAGAATGATTCCGTTGAAGAGCTTTTAAATTCACTGCTATACCTAAAGGGGAAATTAAATTGAAATTCAACCCGTTTTTCATCCACTCAAATCATTCACACACTTGTTCTTTTCCTCTCCATCAAGCATAATTTGACCCTTTGTTCACACATTCGAATCTATTGCGGAGCACTCGTACAGATATTTGTTGCCTTCACCAACTGTCGATACCGAGTTTGGTAATATTTGCTCTGAGAAATACAAACACCATGGAGACTCATCTGTGAGCTTGGTATTTTCTGGATTTGCAGCCAGTATACGCCTTCACTTGACATCATTTTGTTCATGTAGAAGGCATTGTATTTGATGGCAGACAAGACAAGAAACTGAACGGATATGAGCTCAATCCTTTTGTCTCCAAGCTCATTAGCAGACAAGGTGAAGCAGGGATTTTCCAGCAAATATTTAATGATCCGTCTTGCTCACCAAGTTTCCTCATAGCCATCCTAAAGGAAACTTGAAGAAAGTAGTTTTCATAAATAATCCATCATTGCTTAAAGTCAGCTGCTTCTTGACATTGAAAGTGGGAGAGATTAGCTCGGAGTCAAAATGTAACTCCTCGTAGACATAGCTAATTATGGTGGATAGGGAGCTTTGTGTCTGTCTGTGTGTGTCACTATAGCTGGAAGGGTTACAACCCTTCTCAAATACATAAAGTCAAATTGATCCGACAGGCGGCTGTTTTCTCAAGACGTTTTGCTTGACATGGGGTATGTCGTACCTGACAAGACTGCATAAAGTAAAGAGACGAATATGATTATGATAATGATGATGGTCTAAACGAAAATAATTATTGTTGCAGCGGTGTCTTTTTTCAATACTTGAGAAATTTCTTTGAGCGAATGCTTATGAAGATTTTTTCTTTGATGGCAGGAGTGAGGAGGACCAGCGGCATAGAGCCCTAATGTTCCGCCTGAGTAATTTGCAAATTTTATTATGATGATGATTTTTATGATATGCAGTCCTATATCTGACAGATCGCTCGGTTGTGTCTTATCCACCTTTTATCTTAACTGCAGGGGAGATGTGCAACTGGTTAGCTTGATGATAAAGCACTGGCTTCAACTGGTATCCGCCCTTTCTGCATTAAAAGCCGCATTAATTTTGCTTGTCTTTCGCGAGAATGGCGTTGACCACGCGACTTAACTCTACAATAGACTCGGCAGAAGCAATGTTACCCAGCAAAGGAGTGTACTATATACGCCTGTGAAAATTCACATTAATTCATCAAGTTGAAATAAGGGTCATTACAATTTACCGTTTAAGTATCACAGTCAGTTACTTGCTAATTGCATGACACCACCAGCTCTATCATTAGTCCAGCCATGTAATGCAATAATGACTGACTGAGTCTGGACAATTAGGCGCGCGGCATTCATTACGCTGACAAAGTAATGTGTGTACTTTCAGTGCCGCAAGTGGTATCCGTATGGCGTTTACCTATTTAATTCACATAACAAGTGGAATGATTCAGAGAAAAACACCCAAGAGGGATCACGCCTTTGAAGTAAGGTTTCTGATAGAGTTATTTGCCAACAATGGTGCCGGAGTATGCGAAAATGGTGGCAGTGGCATGTGAGAGATCTTTGACATTTACAAATTTAATGCTCCATGCACTTAAGTCTTCTTCTCTTCTATACACGCTCACATTCTTCTGGTTGGTACCTAATAGTTAAAGCAAATGTTACGATTGGCCATCTTAGGCAGATGTTGGAAATACTTCTGGCTCGCGGTTTAGCCCTCGGTTCAACAATGACTGCCCACTAAATTACTTTTCTTATGCAAGTCATCATTATATTATTTCATCATTATGATCTTGCGGTGAGTCCTAATTAAAATTTATGCGGGGACATGTCACCTCATTTTGATATATTTTGGCTTCTTCTGACCTGGAAAACATGCATTCGAACTTTAGGCCGAAGCTGCGATAATGTGTGCGTACGAATTTCACAGGTTGTGTGTCGAGTGTGGACCAAGAAGCAACAACTGAATTTCAGTTACTTAAAATGCAAAAAAGTCTGGCTAACAAAGTTGTTTCAACCGTTCACATTTGGTTTATGCGGTGAGCTGTGTACAATTTTTTTTATTACCATTGACGCTACTGTGCAACACGATCGTAAAATAAATGGCCAACCGTTATAAGGATCCAATGAAATTTTATAACTCTGGCTGATGAGTCTCAGTGGGGAAAGTTGGGAAGTCAAAAGTTGACAGATCCCAAGCTTTGGATTTGATACCCAATATAATATGCCACGCATGGTTATTCTTTTTAGCACGAACTTTACAAGGTCTCATCATAATATTGGGTGGCATGAACTACCCCCAGCACCAACTTGATGTGTGAAACTGTTGGGAACTTGTAATAATAAATTCTATTTTTCTGGATTACTTCATAGTCCTCAACTCACTTCATTGTGCTTGTTGAGATTACGGTGGTGAAGTGATTGATGAGATGGGATCTATGCAAATCGCGTCATTCTTGCCGTCATTTTCTCTGTCGGCATTCTTTTCTTGCTGTTAAATTGAGTGCGGAAAAATCCTCCTAATTTATTACGGAGTTCTTTTAACGCCAACGATTGGCTCATCTAGGCATTATGGAAGGCCTTAAGTATGAATCAAGGTCAACGTCATAGCTAGCCATGCTACTGTCAGTTCTACAACAGTCATTATAAACACGGGATCTTTTAAGAAGGAAAACAAGTTAAGATTTGCAAAAATTATTGTTATGGCTACATTGCATAACTCAAATGCCGTCGTACCCGCAAGGTGCTGTACTAGAGCCCGGCCTTTTCGGTGTATACAGTGTAGCATCATATAGCGACTTCCAAAGCGTCATCATGACTGTTCGTTCTTGTTTTCCCAGAACAAATTCCCACCATCATACACCCATTTTCTACATAGATGTGTAATGAGCATTCACGAGAGCTATGCTAATTAGATATAATTTAAGCCTGACAAAGGTCATCAAAGTAATAATTTCATAATCAAACTTACGGGGAGAGGCTTATGCAAATCAGTTTAATGACTGCCTATTTAGTGTAATCGAATATGCAAAGTATCACATAGGTTAAAGATACCGTGGATTTTTTTTAATTGTCGCCAAAAGCCTTGAGATTCATTGAAGGAGCAAGTCATTATTTGGGATAAGATTCCTGCAGCATGACACCAAAGTTTTGGGAAATTCCCATACCTTGTCACATAACGTGCATAGGAGTTTGAGAAACTGCCCCCAAATGGAAAATCATGCGAGCTGATCTTGACAGTGGAATTGGCGAGGGACTACAAAAACAGAACCGACACATGTTCGTGTATTTTATTTCCCTTCCTCACTCATTATCAGTAAACAAGTATAAACGGACGGACAGATGCCAAAAGACGATCAATACCTCTGTGAAGCTCAGCAAAGCTCTCGTGTACTACTTCACAATGAATGCAGATGTACACACACATCCTGTTAATATTCTCGCTCAATAAATTAACACAATCCTGTAGCTCGTATGAGTTTATGATTATCGTCTACTGCCAATGAGGCTCAGCTCCTGATTTTTACGATAGTGTGTACGGAACTTTGATGCACCTTGCCCTTACAAACATCTTCCGAGCGGCAACTAAAAGCAAACGGTGGTATGAACGTCCAAAGAACACTTGAAAATGGTTTTACGTAGTATGAAATTGTAGCATGACGCAAAATATGTAGCCACCTGCTGAGCCGAATACTATGTGCACGCGGATCTTTATCATAAAACAGAGAATTCTACTATGTTTTCCTCAACCTAATTGATTGTTTTGGTTTAGGAAAAAATATGATTAGACACGACGCTTTAATCAGGCAGTAAATGATTGACCTTGTGATCAAATCAAAGAGAAGGTAGTTCCTTCTCAAAGTGAGTTGAAGAGTTGTTGTGTGGACGTATGTATAAGCTCGTGGGTTATTTTGCTAGCCAAGTCAGCTAAACACGCGTCAAACTTTCACACTGTATAATTTTACTATCATGGGTTCCTATTACAACAACTTGACAGGGATTATTATCGGCATTAGTACAAGGTGCTATTTATGAATCGTATATTGTAGCAATACTACATCATGCAATCAGATGGGGCTCCTTCATAGTCATTTTTCCTTGCACACTACTGAGAATTTCATAAAAACGACGTTTCATCAACAATCAGAATCATCATTTCGTTCAAGTAGAACTTGTTGTTGGCTAGCAGGCAGAAGAAGAAGACGAAGAAGAATGAACCTGACACTAAGATCCTGCAGAGAGATGACTGATTGAATCTGACGTGATAACATCGAAGCATTCAGGTTTTTTTTTGATAAATAATGACAATTCTAATTTGCATTTGTATAACAAATGGGCCGGTGATGGACGTCGCAGAGTGCGGCGTGCATTCAGGATTATTGTGCTCACAGTAAACTCCGTCAGCACTCTGGTTTAATTTTTTTACGGGGTAGGCAGAATCGACATAAAGGTTACTAGCAGGCACACTTGGCTGACTGGCCCGTTATGGCGTTAATGAAGCAAATGATTCTTTCTTCAAGATGCTACTTAGCGAGTGATGATAGAAGTAGCAGATGTAGCAGAGCATTGTATTCATGCAAACATTCATATGTTACCCTTCCCGTAAATCACCTTCGTGCTCACATGTGCGACATGTCGGAAATGAATCCAACTTCCATTGCTATGTGCTTCCCCTTCATTTGTTTCATTGCAACAGGGGTATCCTCTGTTGTCTGTGTAAATGATAGTGAGGCGTTGAGCAACTGCGGAGGTCAGATATCAAGAGGATATGAGACTTTTCCTATCGTATTCCCGGAAAATATCCCTTACGAATGCCTCCAGTCACTTTTTTCCGCTCGTTCCAAGATTTACGCAGTCAACTCCTTGGGAGCATGTGATGAGGCTAGATTCTCTAATGAAGCATCTCCCTATGGTAGAGTGCCTGCACTCAGTCTGTCATATGGGCTCCTGTGCTTATTCTGTCTCTCATGTTTGTCATGACTTGTTCGGCCCCATCTCCCATGATTTACAACCAGCCATGATTTCTACTCACATAGGCAATCTGATTAGTCATTACCCATTTATTTATTTTCTGAAAAATTGAAGCTTGTCAAATGAGGTTTTATAACAATAATTTTACCTCCTCCGTTCAAGTTACAGCCTCCTTAGAAGTTTACCCGCAATAGCCTTCATGCTTGGGATATTCCGTCACATTATTATTCAAAAGAAGAACGTGAATGTGGTAATCTGATTCCAGCTAAAGGGTGTAAGTCAATTGTAGTGCAGAAGATGTAAAAAAAAAAATAGGGTCCAGCTAGGTCTAACATAGGTGCTAGCATATTTTCATGTGATCACTGACCAATCCTCAATGTGTTCCATAAGGTGAAAAAAGTAACACAGAAATTGCAAAATCCATAAATTACTAGACGTGTGACGGTAATAACATGATAGTTGAAACTCAAGAACTCTTAGTCAGTGTATATTTCAAGTTGTGTGTATGTGTATACGTATGTTGTGGGAGCTGGAACGACTCGTTGTTGGCATGAAGGTTTTATGCACGAATTCCCAAACGCCCCGACACATGTTTTTCCGTTGTCCTCATCCAAGGGGTGGGCTTTAGAGTGTTTGCGTCCTGTAAATGAGTTGCGCCTATTGCTTCAAGTTTGTTTGATATCCCCCACCGACGCTTGGGCCAAGTAATCTCACTAACCATCGCACACGGTTCTCGTGTTGAATACAAAATGTATCGGTAAATAATAAATAATATTCAGCTCTCAAGTCTTCATCACGAACTTTGCTTCAGTAAGCATTTTTGCAAAGCAGGAGAAAATGTCAATTTCATAGACCTCACCACCGTCACCGTCAGATTCGTGGTTGCTCAAAACGTGCTAAATGACTCCTCATAATTAACCCAAAGAGTTGATTCACCATATCCTTCCCTCCTGCTGCTCAACAAGTTACCAAATCTATTATTGATTCACTCTCAAGATTCGATTTCTGTACATACGACATGACAAATACTACATCAGGCACTTCACTGTACCACATGGAACGTTCATGACGATGACAGCACCAGTCGGAGACCTCCATCTTATTTGAACTAGTTTGTGGTACACGATGCGTGATAAGAAGTTGCGCCCTGCACGTAGTAGACAATTTCATTGATGGAGCATGGAGCTTCGTAAAAATTGCAACAACTCTGTATAGTTACATGCATATTACAATGAAAAACGTGTAAGTATGTGATTCTGCCAACGAGCCGTGACAGTAGGGAAAGCCTTGAATCGTGTTTTAATTTGTCACCACATATACTCTCCCGGGCGAACAAACGGAGATATACTAAACGAGTGTAAATCGGCATACACGTTAATTCAATTAATTAGTACCTAAAAGGTACCGAAAGATGCGTTTTTTATACTAAATTTTGTTATTTTTACACGGAAAGATACTATTTTTTATACTGAAAGGTAAAAATAGATACAATCTCGTATAAACACTTCCCTCTAATTCCTGTATAAACGCTGTTTGGTATATTTTTAGATAGGAATTTGTTCGCCCGGGTCTGTATAATTTTAAAGCATTCGTGGTCAGTACTTTACTTTTATATTGAACAAATCGCCCTGTCAGCCATGTAATTTTTTCACCGTCTACCTGTCCTGGGCTGTGGATTTCAGGTACACGGGCGCAAGCATACCAAACAGTCTATGTGTCCAGCCCCTCGATTCATTTCCCAGGTCTTCTCCCAACATTGATTCTCCTCAACGGATGAGCTGTTGTAGTAAAAGTCATGTAATTATGAAATGCAAATGAATGCGTAAACTAGCACATGCATGCACATGAAGTGTCCGTTTTAAGAACCATCACACTTGAGCAAGATGACCATGCGTCACTCTTTTCCTTCACTCTCACATCCTCCCACAACAACAATAATGTAACAGCTAACATCAAGATGACTGTCTACCAAGACCAAGTTGGGATAAAAAGGTGTTATGTGTATTTTCCCAGACCGTAGTGATAATAGACAAAATCAAAATAATGCCTCACTTCCAAAGAAAACTTTGGACTGAGATGTGCTTAGGTTCATGCAAACCTTCTAAATGAGTATGAGTCTGCATGCATGCTCTACGTCCGGGTGGTTAAAGGTGTGATAGATGAAGTGAACTGGTGACTGACAGAGTGGAAATAAGTAAATATTACACAGCGACAGAGTACATATAAACGGCATATGGTTGTGCTCACATACTAATTCATTTGTTGTGCTTCGTGTACGAGCGTTGTGCAGTTGGAGGGACGTACAGTAATTATCATGTTTGACTCAGTACCTACGTGGTTACATACTGTACTACTATTAGGCATGAAACTAAAGGCGAAATATTACCGAATGAAGATAATGAACAGGCAACGTACGAGAGGAAGTTGTACTCATTCACAGGGGTAGCAAAGACACTCCTCAAAACACCACATTACTACTGTCACACATGTGATCTTAACCAAAAGCTTAACCCTGAGACAACATACAAACTTCACAGCTTTCTGAAGCCATGACACATACACACATGGACTCGAGACAAATGAGAGTTTCCCAGCATCCGTTAATATTTATGACTCACTATGGTGCGGGTTCTACAGATACGGCTGAGCTGTACAAGGACTGTCGGAAAATCTCGTGAGTTCTATGAGGGTTATCCATTTTTGGTCTTACATCATTCTTACGCTACAGATCCCCTGTTTCCCCAATAATTGCACCGCGTTACCAGACCTTTGGGTTCCTTTGAGTATGTACACAAGGTCGCGATCCAACCGATCGGTTGTAATTGTGACCGCTTGGTTCTGGAGCGTAAAAAACCTAAACATTGATCTATAATTTATTGAGTACACCGAACTGTACTCCATAGCAGGATCCTCCTGTCAGCATTGTTTAGCTCAAGCTCCATCATAGCTTTGACAGGTTGAGTAATACTTGCCGCGCTGGCGTCAGTTAAATCGCTTTTGATTTAATCTGATGGGAAGTCATTACGCACCATTGAGCTTACAAAATCCATATGTTTTACATAAGGTCAAGAGGAATTTCGCGCAGATACAAATAATTTCATGCTCATGCTTCTCCACTCTCGTTCCCATACAAATAATGTTGACTTGTTCGCAAGTTTAATGGCCAAGTGATAATGCTAACGGCCAGCTCTCGCACATGTCATAAATATACTGGAATCATGATAAAATTACATATGGGATCCAGTCATTTGCGACTTGTAAACTTGTTGTTGTTGTAAACTTAAACCCTTGGGAGCGAGACATGTTCACGGACACAAGCTCTTATGCCAAGTGACAACTTGAATCTTGTACAACAAAGTTAGATTCGCAGAAGAAGCTTACTACTCCTTCTTATTGGTCAACAGCTGACAGCCGACTTCATAAGATGCTTTTCTCACATTCAAATACTTGCGTTTCCCTGTCATAGTTCGCAGGCATACATCGACTTATACTGACTACCGATGAGAAAGAGAAATGGGACATAAAAAGTCTTTCATCACCTTCGTCTCTTTGTAACCAATGGTGTCAAACTGAAAGTTGGAAAAAAAAGTTGGCCGCTACGTCCCTTTATGTATTTTTGCACTAAGCACGGAAAATAAACTCATATTGAAACAAGGCTGTAAACATATCTTTATGAAGTCCATAATTGCTGAATATTTTAAGGGTTATTTGCTACTGTACGAAATTTTTTCTTGTACTAACGCTGTCGTCGACACAGTCACAGTTTCAAGCTCTTTGAGAAGTGCATTAAGATGGCAACAGTAAATTTTCATAGGTATTTGCACAGTATAAAATTAGATGCACTACTGGCTCCTTTCTTAAGTCGACTAGCTCTGAGAGGCAATTTGCCTGAGGATGATGACCGTAAACTTTGTATGAATACGTACGTGCACACGATTAATTATCCCATGGTATTGGGAGCAAGTCAATACAGAATAGAGGAAGTACACATCTGCTGGTAAATGATTGACGGTCTTGCTTATCCGGGAGTCTCATGCATATATATTAGATACAGTCAATGTCCCTGAAGAAATCAAGGAGGACTGTATGTCCTTTACGATTCAAGAGAGGAAACAAGTGTCCCAAATGAACTCTTGCTCCCTGATGATTGATGAAATAGGATTAATCTACAGATTCTTTTAATTACGCGTAAACCTACGATAAGCCTTGTTGCTCCCTCTGATTGACCGTTGAAGACTTTATCCTATTGGGCATTGCTCTTTCTCAGTGTTCACTGCTACCAGTTTACTCTTTATTACTGAGATCTGGTTCGTGCAGTATCAGGATCAGCCTAAATGTCCAATGTTGCGTGTAAAAGGATCCCTCAAGCCTAATCCGTATGGGACGGATTCAGTAATTAAATCACGAGTCAATTCCCTCTACGTCAATACATTGCCACTTAATCCCCCTTACAGTTGACATTAGAATGGCTTATTGCCTCGTTTTTCCTTTTTTTTCATGTTGCAAATAATAGCATATATAATAGTTAACCAGCTTTCGGGTTATAAGTCACTAGCTGTCTGAGGAAAATAGACAGAGTGTGTAGGAGTTAACGGACGTAAAGAGGAGGTTCATAAGAAGACGCATGCTGTGTGTACAACAAAACAGCACCCTGTCAGCCCTTCCGGCAAAACGTTAAAAAACATGATTCTTTTAAAGTCTGTCATTAACCAAAGAGGAATGAAATGTTGGCCTTTCTATCTGAGTCAATGAAAAGTAAAGTAATGATCACTGGAGTATCTTATTAGCAATTTTTTTCAAGTAAGTGTGTGTGTGCCAAAGATTTCATAGCCGGGTCATTCCATAATTTTATGAAAGAACAAGAAATGTCTACAGACACATACACGCCTCACAGGCATGATACTCCACTCTCGACGCAAGATGCATCATGTTTTGC
Organism: Deuterosminthurus bicinctus; assembly: GCA_034698825.1. Classification (NCBI taxonomy): domain Eukaryota; kingdom Metazoa; phylum Arthropoda; class Collembola; order Symphypleona; family Bourletiellidae; genus Deuterosminthurus; species Deuterosminthurus bicinctus. Next base: position 77,715 of record JAQIWI010000049.1, read on the forward strand.
TCCAACAACAAAGGCCACATTCTCACTCTCCCACCACAATGAACATCATAATGCATGTTGAACAAGACCTTGGTTGGCAATTTCAATTACATGGAAAAAATCCTCTCCATTAATCATTAAGTTCTCTTCATTTAATCTACCTTTTTGTTGTTCACTTTTGCTTACACAGATTCTCCATGCTGAGCAAAATCCTCTGCACTGCTTCTTGTCGTCTTAATGCGTTATTATATACCGCAGAGATGGCAACTGGTGGATGCTGTAAATCACTTAAGCTTGTTGTTCCGAGTATGTGTGCGTGCATGTGTTATTCTTATGAGTGCATGATTTCCATGAGGACTGAACAACATAGTGTTCACCACAGTGACTAAAAATGTTCAAACTAATTGCATATGCTCTTTCGCAAAATCATGCTGATGAGTTGAGCCTGCAGTCGTCGTCTCCAGAATCAACAATACAGTTGAACATTTATGTGACTTTTTATGCAGGAGTCGCAGTTCAACTCTGTCTGAGTCATCATCATTTACGTTCCGTGAAATAATGCAGATCATTCTGTGAAAAGTGCCCTACAGAATGGCTGAGAGTACGAGCCAGAAGACCGCAGAGAAACCAACTTAATGCTTCTGTACTGCTCTTCTCCCCTACGTATTCATCCGACGAACGAGACTTTTCTCATTACCCTGATCTGCAAGTTAAAGGATGGCTATTTCCCCATCACTTCCTCCTTTTGTGCTGGAGTAATAGAGAATGCCATACATCAGAGCTCTATTTCAGAGGTCTTCTCATGCAACTTTGTCCGAAAGCGGCGAAATCAAGGAGGAAATCAGCTTGGTGTAGTGTGATAGCCATGGAGACCATAACGCCAAACCTCAATGACCCTTCTATGAGAGGGTTGGAAATAATTGTCTTACTCACTGCACCTGGGTCATGAGAAAACTGAGACTGTTTCAACTATTGTGTGTGTTAGCGGAGTGCGTATGCGTGTACATATGACAGTAAAAATTAATGACCCAGAAGATAATGATTTCCCCTACATCTACTACTACTTACCCCCTTTCTCCAGGCTGCGTAGGAGGATTCCTTCAGAGACTTTTGGCAGCAGACGGACGTAGTTATCACTGAGAATGTGATTCTGAGCTCGGTGAGACCCCTTGTATGAATACATGTGGGAGCCCCCGAGGAGAAAGGGATCAATTGAAAAATTTCCGTCATAATTTCCATCCGAATTCAGATAACTGTTCGCATAGCTGTCGGATGAACTGCAGTGGCAACCATTGCTGTAACGTGAGCGTCCATGGTTACTGCATGTGTGACTACATAAATCTCCTCCTCTTCGACCTCCGTTTGACCCGGCATGGTGCTGACTGGGGGAAATGAATGTAAACACAGAGAGTTCACCATTCTCCACTGTACTAATGTTCTCCGCACTACTGGACGCACTACTGGTCGAGTAGTAACTGCTACTCGTCCCCGGTGTCTCTTCACTTGACACACTGATCGAATTAATTTTCGTTGTTGTCAGCGTCGTTGTCTCCTCCAGAGTTGTGCTGGTCAGGAGGGAAATACTATAAATCCCGTCACTCATCCTGTCACTCTCATTTGTTCCACCAACTAACATTCCGAAAATATTTCAAATAAAAAAAAAGTGTAACTATCATTCACTACGCTGGCTGATGCTTGACAGAAATCAGCTTGTCGCAAGTGATTTGCTTTAACGAAGGTTGAAAATTCTCTTGATCACACTTCAATGTCCGCCGTAATGAACCCTGGGAGTGATATAAAATTGGTGAAAAAAATGGCACACAAGCAGCACATTATGGTGGGAATCCTATCACATTTTATCAAGGTAGTGGAATTAACAAAACAAAGCCTCTTGCGTCACTTCATTCAAACTTTCGAGAATGACCCCGACACGACACGTCGTCTGCTCACTGACTGATTAATTTGAGAAGATATAGTGCATAGAATAATGATGATAAAATCAACGCGGTCACATACTGATCGCCTTGTACACATGTGAATGGTTCGCCGTTCCTACTGTGTAGTCCGTACATGTGTGCGGAGAAGGTGTTTTTTCACACATTTGAAAACCCAGTGATTCGAACAGAGTAATTCGTCCTCTCTTTCTCCTCAAGTCGTGATTCTTGCTAATGACATGACATCGAGAACAGTGCTGATTAATGTGTGTAAAGCATCATGTTGGACAGTCATCCTGTAATTTGTAATGCACACCCCCTCCGGCTTCCTTCATCTTACGTTCGTTCCGATAGAGGAGGAGAAGAAGAATGTCAAACACAGTGGTCACTTGGATACTCATGAAATTGTCTAAAAATAAGATGTCTTCTTCGTGCACGTGAGGATACTTATGTTTACTACTGGATTCCTCACAAGAGACAGTCCATTATTCACAGTCCCAACTTCTCTTTTCGGCTCAACTCTCTTCGCCACAGACAGACAAATTGATACAGCGAGAGAAAACTCTCATGTCACTCTCCTGCTCCGTCGTATCTAATTTAAATGGTCCGATAAAATTCTCCCTATACTTCACTCGCCCTCTTATTTGCTCAATTCGAGCTTTGATGTGAGCTTGTCTAATTTCTAATTTGAAAAAAATGATTATCCCTTCCCATTGTAAGAGCCAGCAAAGGATGGAGAGAGAAAAGTGTATGTGACTGGAGATTATAAATACTGACGAGAAAAGGGTATGAGGATGTGTATCTTGACTCACGTACTACTAAGTTCCTGTGTCACGAGAGCGCCGAGCCTCGCACTGTCCCACTGCAAGCAGTCTAATGCTCACGTTTAGAAAGGAGCATTCCCCATAAATACATCTCCACTCAAACCACATGAAGGAGTAGAGGCGAAGCAACGAAAAGGTTCAAGTTATAATACAAACACACGAATCACACACTCTTGTCCAGAGAGCCTTCCCCTCTAGTTCTACACACTCCAACTGCCTGTTGCTTCTTCCCCATCGTCTTGTTTTGTTCCCGTTTTATATGCATTGCTTGCAAAACCATTGCACTTTCCTCCCTCGTTATCTTTTACACTAATATACAATGCAAGGATTTCCAACAAATGACATGTGCGTCCCAAACTTAAAGAATCGATCCTATTAAACAGCTGATCGGTTAAAGCTCATGTTGTTATCTCTTGAAGTTTTTTGAGATCGCCTCATCATCATAATGGTGGCATCCCTTACTTCACAAGCTGCTCTCGATTTCCCCACCAATGGTGCATGCAATGATGTATAGCAGAGGTCGACTATGGTAACAAGTGTGTGTGTACCGAAGTGAGAAATATTGGTATATCATTGAGTGCATCGTAGTATGACATGCTTGGAGCTTGATGCACTGATCCATAAAAAAGCCGTTGGACATCGCATGGGAGAGTTAATAATGAACACTTTGCTAATCAATGTAATTTACCATAGCACATGCAAATACTCGGATATTATTGGGGAATTCTCAGGGAAATTGGATTGGACATTTTGTTTTCTAACGTTATATGTGGGAAGCAGAGCAATGACTAGTGACCTGTCGTGCGCCTTTCAAATGCGAGTTCATTTCGTCCTGTCCTTAGGGAGCTTATCAAGGACATGAGGAAGTCTAAAGCCTTTCGTGTGTACACACTGGTTCCTCATTGTTCGTCTTCTTACGCAAGCTCATTTTTGGCCATAGCTTTTGATCTGTGAAATTATTCACGCGAGGAGAGTTTACTATGAGTTGCTCGTGGGGATACTATACTCTGCTGAGTGTCATCGCTGTCTGAATCCCCACGAGCAACTCATAGTAAGGAATTCTGCATATGGGATTCTATGCACACACCGTGGGGGATGCCCTGAAGAGAAGATATAAGCTGTCAAGAGAAACATTACCAATTGCAGAGAGAGAGAGATGGGTTTTACTTCCGAATGTGGAAGTGACCGACTGGCATCCCAATGTCCTCACACATTTCCTCGGTGTCACTGTCACAAAACAAACATGTCTCTCTTGGTCCAGCCGGCCTGTACGGCTGGTCTAACAACATGCACACATGGTATGAATTCCACAGAGTCTTCAGCTACCTGTGGTGTGTGCAGTAGCTTGCACGACACGAGTCTCTTTATTCCGTTCGTTTGCTTATGCAAGGGAAATGCAATGCGCGATGAGCTACAGAAGAGGATCCCAAAAGGGGCTCCGACTTATCTCCTCATCTTGGATAATTAGCAGTCAACACACAGAGAGTATGGAGTACAAGGCACCGTGTCAACCTACTAGTTTGCAAGTCGAACGTATGTGTATGCATGCTTCTTTTTTCTGCGACGACGGGAGTTTACGCTCGCAGAGGAATTTGAACGCTGTCCAATTAAGGAAAATCAAGTAATGCCTTGCTGGAGACACACACATTGAAACTTGCTGCTTTAGTCATTAATACCCTGTCATTCCTAGTCGAACACGCACTTCTTCAAAGTAAATAGCACGTCGATGGCAACGTTTTGCGAGCGAGAGAGACGGGGAAGGCGATAGACGCGCGTACACAGGGTTCTGCATTTCTCACCATTTGTTTATAAGTGAAGCTAATAGGGTTGAGCAAAGGAGCTTAAACATGCATCTGTAGCAGCATTTAGGGGATTATTGTGTGTGTAGAGAAATTACAGCTTTGTGCTGGATGATACGGATAAATCAGCTTTTCCTTAAGCTTCCCCATATACTCCTATTTTTACCAAACAATCGCTGGTGGTCTTCTTCACCATGACTAAATAACATACGCAGGGAAGGGAAACCGTGTGCTTTTCCTGCACCCACCTATTAAATTCAAACTCATTCGAATTCTGTCTGGATTCTTCTGTTTTTCAAATCATACCTTCCGGTTCATCTGTCACTATGTTCCATGCTCATCATCCCATGTAAAGCGATTGGCATCGCACGGTCGAAAATTTAGTTCACAGCAGGATTTGATTGGCAAGTGTGGATTCACTTGTATGACTTGAACTTGGTTTTACTAGTTACTATACGCACGCCTATTGGCAAGTAGAGCAGTATGCAGCTCCGTTCACTTTGCACCGTCATACTTCCTGCAGGAGCAGGATCCGATACAAAGACATGCTGTAGTTGTAATCAAAATTATCTGTGAAAATAGTGGGTTGAAAATTAGAAATTTGACAGGACATTCTTTGACGACCAAATTGCTTGTACAGTTGCTTCGTTCATTAAATTCAGGGCAGGCATTGCTGTGATGGAGGAGGTAATACGTCAGTAATTGTGTTAGAGGAGCCAGCGAGTACGCGTGCATATTAGTTGGCCGTATACACAAAACAAAGTTACTCGCTTAATCACAGTGTCATATTAGGCAGTTTGCGAAAATCTACGTAACACCAACGTAACGCGCGCAAACGTAAAAATTCCTATGGCAATCCATGTTAAAATTATGTTTACGATGACGTATATATTTCCACGTCGTATCGTGCGAACTGTCTATTATGTACTGTGCGCTGTGATGATGATTAGTCCACATGCTCTTCAATTTCCAGTTAACATTGCATTACACTGTACGTGAAAACCTGAATTTCTTGACTCTATTCGGTGTGTGACCGTAAAAGGGGAATAATAAGATTAGATAGAAAATTCCAAGTAACATCCACACGAGCGACAGGCATTAAGAGGATTGTCAGGGAGCAAGTTCACCATTGTTTCTCGAGCCAACTTAATACACATATGTGCACCTTGGTCAAGTGTGATTACTGATCTCGTCAAGGCGTGAAATCATCATCCTTGTATCCACACAGACGTGCTCCGAGTCCCCAATTTCAAACACTCTTGATTCAATCCGCACAACGTCCGACTCTATCTTAATGGACTCTGAACACGAGCTTTGCCTAGTTTTCAATACAATTACATACACACGAGTTTAATGCCACCCGTATGTAAGTATCCTGTTCAAAATTTATTTCGACAATTACATGGCAAACAAACACAATTCCCGCTTCATTCTGTGACAGCTAAACGAAGTTGATAATATTCAAAAAAGGAGTTTGAATGGATAAATGTGACAGTATTATTGAGTCTCACTGATTTGCCCGTGTACCCTTAAATGTTATTCTCTCCTGCTTATGGACAGGGCACGGCATCTCTCCAGTTTGTGTTTGTATTATGAAGAGGAACACTCCCTCACGGACGAGTTTCTAATTGAATAATCATTTTTTTTCCACCCATCCCAGCAACAAGGACCAGCACGGCAGCCAGCCTGGAGTAAGATTAAAATGCCTTCTGGATAGAGGCATGAAATACACACATGAATCTAAGATGGGATTACCCATAATGTCAAAAGCCCCAAAGAATGATTCCCTCACAGAATACTTTGCATAATGGGATACTGAATGAAAAGAAAAAGATACACGAGCAAGATTTGTGCGTATATTGCAAGTAATGAGGGAGATAAAAGGAGGGTATATATTTTATGTTATATACGCTAACTTCGTTGTGCATACAGAGAATGAATGAATGAATGGATGTAGCCGATCCAAAATTCTGATAGGCCAAATCCTATTTTAGACACGATAATAATATGCAATCAGTAAGTAATCCATCCCGCCGTTGTTCTCCCTCAGTGGGAAACCGCACATCAATGAGCTTAACATTATCATACGCTGCATGTTCGAAGTCCTCAATGGGATTCAATATTGTTGTCCAATCAAATTTTCACCATGTTACTCACATTAGGAGACATATGAAACAAGTTGGAAACAAAGTATGGACATGAGCAAGATGGAGAGAGACTGATAATATACACAGCAGCAACAATAAAATGTGAAAATTCATAATGCTTCCTCACTTGGCTTCCATGAGCAATACTTGCATTATGCTTCAGAGTCAACGGCAGGGACATTAATGCCATGCAACGAACACACAGCACGGTGCACACACAGCGAGCTAAACGCATAAACGCCCATAAGTTTGCATAGAAGAACGTAACGTAGTAGTACCCAACGGTGTGACAAAACGTGCAAAGCTGACTAATAATCTTTCAGACTCATCCAGATTCTCATTAGCCCAATTTCCCAACCAAGTTTCTTCCTTATCTTGTAATGGTAGCAGCATAGCGCATGGACCTGTCAAAGCGAAACTTGAATACTCTCATCTCACTACATGTAGTACTTTGCATTCGTCTCTCTATCCCAGAGTGGACATAAACAAACACGGGCTTTCAGAAGCCATTACCAATGCATTAAATTCTCAAACTTACTCACAGTCAATTCAACACAATGCACAGTCCTCAACAACTCAACTCAAACACTTCCATTTGTGTGGACCTACCAGCGAGAGCATGTTGAATTAATGGGAAGAATAGTAATGTATATCTTCACTTTTATTCAAACTCACCGTGTCGATTCATCCATTGGGTCGTCAAAGATCCCTGTTGTTTTATACTCAAATTAAATTGCTTCTGTTGACCCTGCTTTGCCCGCAGTGCCACCAGATGACGAAGTAGTAATTATTTATTAACGGTATAGGCACACATACCTCCAGTTTCGCAGTCAGATCACGACATTAATTTTTTCCCAGTCACAGCCACACACGTCCATCCGTCAGTGACAAAATATTTAAGCCAGTATTTTTTTTTGCAAAATGGACGACTGTGTATATTTTTCGTAGTTTGGGGAGACAATTGAGCGTGCCAACATGTTAGACACACTCCTCACACTCAAAGATTTTATGAGCACCCACAATCATATGAATTTTCACGTCAAATCAACTGCATTATTTACAACTCTCAGCTCCCAATTCTTTAAAGATATTAAAAATTTTATTGTGAGCATCGCTAACCTTCCTCCAACGTCACTTACAGTAATATCCTCACCAACCCATACGACAATTTTCACTCAAGTAAGTCTGACCTGCAGTCGCTCTTTATGAATGCGTCACAGATACAACCAACCAATGCTGCAGTGATCAGCTCCAATTCTCCTGTGGTTGATGGGCATGATATCTTTAAAAAAATGTATGTGTCATAAGTACTGGCGTATCTTTTAAGGGACGTGAGACATCCGGTGTCGTAATTGTTTTCTGGCACTCATTTTTTGCCAGCATTTTATGACCCACCGAATGAATAACTGTTCGTGTGGCAATATCTATAGAGAGAGAGAGTAACAGTGCAAATGCAATGTCAGTAAACCTTGCGGGCTTCCTCTTCATCATGTCGTTCGTTCGCTTCACGCTCACATCTATTAGTATCAGTTGGCCAATGATCACTCTTCCGGGACTTGGATTTTTTTCTTTCCACCAGCTCATATATGTACCACTATTAATAACAATGAATTATGCTCATTGGCTCCTCTTCATTGGCTGTTAGGAAAAAATCCTGCGGCCAAACTTTTGGAGAGGGCTATTGAGAGCATTGTTTCAGCGACAATTGATCCTCAATATTTACTGTATGACTTCCCTAAAGAATCCTTTGATTCTCCGCATCCAGAGAACAGTTTACAATATAGCTCACTCTTCAAACTCTCCACTACAGTTTTCTATTCTTAACGTTACATTGGAAAAACTCGTCCGCATTCTACATTTTGACTGTCCATTATTCTGATTCATGTTGCTCGTAAAATAACATTCTCAAGTGCCTGCAATGCACACATATTCTGTCATGCTCACAGAAAGTCATACGGATCAGTCTGCAGAATAGAATGTGAGTGTGTACTTTGCCATAAGAGCCCTGCAGTTCCTTAGACTTTTACAGTATAACGCCTGCTCGTCGACACCCAAAGCCTTCGGCGTGGAAGCTGATAAAGCTAAAAAGAGTATTAGTAGTCCATGACATGGCTTCCGGCATATTCTAGTCTTCCCATTCAATTTGTTTACATTATCATGCTCGGAACTGGTGGAAAGATTGGGAAAATTATATTAACTGTGAGCACTGGATACTCACATGAAAGTTACACAGGGGGAATAAACGTCCTTAAAATGTAACATCTGCAGGGTTATTCAGAGGTGACATCACAAGTTCATCGACAGCTGCAAACTCTTGATGGAATCAGTAGTCCCTCACAGATTATATTGATCCCATAATCAGAAAGTTCCTAATCAGACGAGGATTTAAAGAGTTTAGCTTTCACCATTAGCATTTATACTGGAAAAGCCGACACTCACTCACTCAGTGTAGGAAAAATAATGCGCCGCAGTGCCTAGTCAGCCTGTCAACATTGATGAGAGGAATCTACTCGTGTGCGTATAGCATCGATTAACAATTAGATTTGACTTATTCAAGCCCATATACTACCGTAGGTAAAAATCATGTCCAACCTACATTTCGTCGTCATAACACTAATGAATGAAGTGACGGATAAATGACAGCAGCAACATGCTTCTCATCCCTTTATCTCACACAGTCTTTAGTAATTCCCCCCATGCTCATGCCCTTGTATGCTTGGGACCTTCTGTCGTATCACGTAAACTCGTACCAAGCAAGCCTGTAGAGCTATACATTCACATAAGTACTTACCTCAACCTCATTTTCGTAGCACATGGTACGGGGCTTAGCTCGACAGACTGCATGCTTGACACGACATCCGAACTAGCCCGTATTATAGAGCTATGTGAAAGATAATGACACTATACACTAAAGTGGAACTCGTACCGCCATCATTTCCATCTTTTCCAGCAATCCAGCCATTCTGAGTAGTCGGGAAGTTCTGTCATTTAGCCTCCTTTGTTACAATGCCAGTTGTGAAAGTAATAAAATTACAATGGGGATGTGAGGAGTCAGGAGACAGTCTTTTAAGTCTCTTATGAATTATCACCCATTCCCATCAAAAGCTGCTCCCAAATGTGTTTCTCCTTGCCCAACATTTGAGTTCCTATTTTTCCTTATCTTAAATATTTCATCCATCATACCACAGATTCCAGGAGCTGTAAAGCCGTTCTTCGTCCACTTGTACACGAATCAGCAGTCCTTCACTCCACTGGTCGGCTAGTATGCATTAGTAAAAGTTCTTCTTGGGAATATTGCAATTAAATAGCAACAGAACTCTCTTGATTTCTTGTTCAAAATGTTTCAAAGCGGGCAATTAAAAATTTATCATCAAAAGGCATCAGACCCTCGACGCACACTGGCTAAAAACGACATGATCCCGACGCCGAAAGTGGAAAGTACTACGTGTGCTCTCCACTGTGAGAAATCCTTTGGATTGTCTCCTTTTTATGGAACATTTGAAAAGCATGGTAAACTTCCAAGTCAGAGACATGTATGGCTAATGTCATATCTTGTTTGGCTTCAATTTTCAACTCACATCTCAAGTCCAGGGATAGACATGGAAGGGGGTAAACAAAAAAAACACAGCGCCATTCATGAGGGATGTTCTGACTGACAGGAACACGAGCGTGGCACCTCAGTGGGAGGAAAGGATTGAAATTTTCCACGATGAAAGCTTCCTGGACGTCACTCTGGAAAGGAGTCAATCATAAGTGGATTTCACTCTAAAAGCAAGTCATATGCCACATAATACGTACGTACATGCAGCTATTAACTGGAATATTTAAGTGTACACAACGAAGCTATTACCCAATAGACTAACATACGGTAAACGGAGGAGAGACTGAAAAATAAATAGTGGTAACCTAATGAACTGTTAAGCCAGTGCCAAATTCTACTGCTGGTGCAGCGACATACATTAGTGGACTGCTAAATCCGCCGCAGCCAATAAACCTCACATAATATTACTGTAGTGACAATGGATGGAGTTTGATAATAATGTTAAGATTAATCGGTTGTATAATTACGTAGCGCAAGCGTTACGTACACGATCATGGAATTTAAATGATTGGAATTAAGAATTTTGGTGTCGCGAGCTACGGATCTCTGCTAACACGTCAATAAATATTCTATTCTATTCTATTCTACTGTAGTGACAATGCCTTCTCCACATTATTATGACACGACAACTCATTGCACTCTGACATGGAAATGTTTATGAAACCACAACTAATGACTCTCCCTCATTATTATTCCAAGGTGCCTCCGATCCCAAGCATGGCTTCTCCCAACGTATTTACTGCGGAAGTTATATTCATATCTTGCTCTCATATGATCAATTTAGTCCTTTCTGTCTGATCAGCTCCTCTCGTATGGCGTATTATTGTGCCTGCACAAGCGCCCATTCAGGCCCATGCACGATAAGAGTGCGAGAAGAGGAACCAAAACCAGAAACGACATCGTAAACGTAAGTAACCGGCCATAAAGCCAGCAAAATCCCTAACAAGGCCACCCAATTGTGCATTTCCTGCATCGTAAGCCCACCCTGCTCTTATTTTAAACAATATAGTGGCACAAGATAAGTATTTTTGCAATGTAAGCGCCCAGCTCACTGGATAAACAAACATTGAAATGGATTTGGACATTAAAGTTATACGACTAAATGATATCTTTATTGAACCGCAATTCGAGTGTAAACTTGAGTTCCTGTTTGAACGTATGTGCTCAAGAGTTTGCATAACAACGTAAGCAAGCCCTACAGGCTTCATCGCCCATTGTATTCTCAGCTGTCCATCACTTAATACACGAAGGGTCACGAGACGACAGTAGTGCAAATGCTGCCGTATGTCCCGTTTCAATACCCCCTTTGGGATGAATTGATATGTTAGACAAAGGTAGGCTTGTGAGGGCAAGCTTTGTCGTGACTTTTCGTTTTCCGGAGAAACGATGGCTGAGCTGCTACTAAGGTCCGTCCACAGGTAAAGAATCCCCACATTCAGTATTTCTCTCTTCGATGGTCATGCATAATCCATTAAGTCTTGTGTGTACACAGCTCGCAAATACTTAACGACTACATTCTATCAACCTTTTATTAGTCGATGATATAGAAGAAGGGTGTAGAATGCAAGAAGTTCTCATTAAAATTACATGAAAACGACCAGTCTACACCAACGATGATTCCACTATAGTACTGTAGAAGTCAACGTCTGCTGCTACAATCTTCCATTATAGTAAAGGTCAAACAAGAACTATCTCTTCGGGTTTAACGTGATAGACTTTAACTGCCGTGCAGTGCATTGGTATAACTATTTCCACAATTAATATCAAGTTTCTCACCTCTGAGAGGTGACTACAGAAATGCTTACCAATCCAAGAAAATTTACTGTACCATCAAGCAAAAAAGCAAATAATGCTCTCAGGGTTGAATACTTATGCAATCTAGCTCACACATCTAGGCTTCACTTTATTTTTTCTCATATCTTGCAAAATGATGCTTTAATTTAAATCTCGCCACAGTCATTCCACAACATACCGAGTTAGCATTTTCAACGAGTCTTTCACCGTTTGTCATGATGATGACTATGACCTGACACATTAATCTCCCGAAATCCGCTACTTTTCCTCAATAAACTTGTGATAGAAGTGTTGGTAATTATTATAATTCTTCATGCCTTGGGTCCATCTCAAGTTCAGTACTATACGTACTGCTGCCAAATATGGAAAAAGAGAAGGATGACGAGTGCGATAAAGAACCTGACTTGAATTTTCGTCTGCTCCTGAACTTGAATGTTCTCTAATGCCTATAAATCCAGACACCAGAACCCCTGTAGTTCAGTGATTACCTATACTTTTTATCCATTCATCATATCATCGCTCATCTATCATGGCCTGAATGAATACATTGCCAGCACTAATAAATATATTTACCTCCTCTTTTCCCACGATCTCAGCCTGTCAACTCGTGTAAAAACTTAATCATATTTCCCAAATTTCCCTACAGTATTCGCCCGCTACGAAGTCATACTTGTTCCACCGGGCTATAGAGAGCATTCGGCTGCTATACTACTGAAAAGATTATCGAAAATCCCATGCAGAAAAGCAAATCTTCACTGCAGCAATCTGACTGCAAATGGCTCTAATTTCCCCAACAAGGTGGAAAATTTATGACAAACCGGATTCGCAACGACTTTATTACAAGAGCGAGTAAGCGATCAGACAATTTGACAAATGTTGACCACAGAGGTCAATAAATTGATTCATTCTTTATTCAGACGAGCCATATGACTTTATTCTTGACCAGAATCTCTTCCTACAGAGTCACTGAACGTTTTAGGATGCACACCACTGGAATAAGAATGTGCCCACTGCGCTGTTAATTAGAAAGGAAGAAGGTAAACAACATCCCATACGTAATGTACCATCATGTATACCCAAAGGTATGAGCTCAAACTTTAAAACACTGAATATTTACTCCACTAATTAGCATAATCACGCTAGCTTGAGAATCTCATTTTAAAAATTATAAAATTACTTGCTCTCTCTCTCTCACTCACAATAATAATAGTACGGAGACATGGGAATTTCATTAGCCGTCATTTGCACTGTCACAGAATACTAATTACACTCCTAATGTTAACCTTACGCACCCATCAAATTTCCTCTATCTTCTCGCTATATAGTACAAAGAGAAAAAATCAAGCTGCCGGTGTCCATGCGGCACCTTAAATCATCCTGTAACATGTAATAAAAAGTCTAAAGGTGAGGTAAGTAGAGAAATCTAAGGTAAATAATAACACTCACAACTTGTGCAAGCACCGCAATATGCTCATGTTCTAACAATCCCATGAAGGCAGGGAGAGTGATAGGTAGTAATAATGTGAAGGTTGACACGTAATTAAGCTTGCTAACGTGCCAATCTTGGTGAAGGAATACTCTATTGCCACACACTCTCACTGTCACATAGACAGCCTTTGACAGCCATGGAGGATGAGGACTCCAGCATAAATCAAGTAGCAAACTAATTATTTAGTACCGTCTTCTACTGCAGGGCATATTCGTAATTATTTTCTCTCTTTCAATTCCCTCAGCAAACGAGCCTTGAATTTTGATGAAAAGAAAGCCATTTTTTCCACCTCAGAGCAACTAAAAACATGATGAATAAAACATTATCATTATACATCTTAATGTAATTGGTCAGGTTTGTGATATAATGGAAAATATTAAAGTGGGACAACGCTCTGAATTGAGGTGGAAATAACATTGATTTAAAGTGGGCGTGGACACTACTTAAGACTGGACAATATACTTAACACAACGGCCATAATAAACAAACGGATGCATATTAGATGCTGGAGTAGTAGTAGACAAATTTAAGGAGTAAATGGATTAAACATTATTCAAAGGCGTAAAAGGGGAAATGACACAGGAGGGGCTTTTTAACAAGTTTACATTATACGGCTTTCCGATTCAATCACCTTCAAAGTTATTGCTTGCTTGCTGGAGCTTGAATTTTGCATTTAGAAGCCATCGCGTTAGCTTTATATAATCTTCGCACTCCGCAAAGACACATTCCATACTCAAATGCATCTATGTGCATATGAGTGGTCTCTTCTGGTATCTTTGGAGTGAGAATATGAAGATCAAGTGCTAATGAGCATTAAAATAATGGGATACTCTACACTGTACTTGCAGTAAATACTACTGCAATTAATTTTCTCCCTTCACCCTTGTAAGTCATTACTTATTATACCGAATCACTCAGCCAAATTCTTCCATTCATTCATTCATTCAGTCCATGAGTTACAAGAGTCTCCAGTAGTGGTACTCTTTACAACCACTTCACACTCCCCACGACAATCACTTTCCAGTCAAAGTTGTTCAATACATAGCACAGAATACATGAGACACAAATTGTGTACACTTACTGACCAATTGAAGACATGTAGAAAAATGAGACATAGGCTCCTCTTCGGACCTTCTTACATTTTTTCCCAACAGCACCTTTATTTACCCTGCTCTCATACGTTCCATTCATTTAAATAAATCTGCATTAAATTGCCAAGGTATGCCCGCAGTTCCGCTGTGAACATAATGTACAACAGATCCTGATTTCATGACATCTCACAGAAGATTCCCACCACGTTTTTAATAATATAGGAGCCAACAATAATGTAAGATTATTGGTTGTCAAGAATACAGTTGCCCACCATCATCAAGTGATGGGAATGCCAAGAGAAAGGACAATATCAACTCGGGACACCAGTCATTAATGTGGGAACGTAGTCAATACACAAAGAGCTTCAACTTTGTATTGAAGATAACCAAAAACCTTCCGGTAAGTATACTACGTATGCTTGCGGATGAGCCCAGCAGGTAAAAGAGTCCAATAGAGAGCAACTAATTATTCATGCGGCTATCGATAGTAATTAATCACAGGCCCAAGACGTCTTTTTTTCATCATGATCACGGTAGCAAGAGCAATGTACACAAAATTATTCTCAAATGTCCTTATCATTAATGCAGCATAATACATAACCTATTGACATGCACACAAGGAGGCGGACAATGGAGGCAAAGGGCTGATGATGATTCTATTATTGAGAGATATCCATCAGCAATGGCTTCTTCAACCAACCCACTTAAGCACCTGTCTCCTTCACCTCGAGTATCTTAAATGGATGAGAATGCAACAGGTTGTATTGTTAGGCTCATTCATATGCAAAATAAAGTACAAACGTAGGGGGTCCCTAGAGTGAGTGGTAGCTCACCATGCATACTTGGTGCGCATGGTGAGTGGTTCTTGTGGAATTCAAGAAAAAAACTCAAAATGGCACTTTTCTTGTGGGATTTAACATATGAATTTTTCCAAAGGGGGACCCTTTGAAACATTATTTGTTTTGAGTTCAAAAATCAGAATGGAATTTTTCTTATGGGACTTAACATGGGAAATTTCTGTCCCTAAAGAGGGGACCTTTCCAAAATCTGAATGGGAAATGAAATGAATGTGATGTCCCCGTGAGGCTTGTAGATGAGAATAGCATGCACATCCACCATTCTGCTTGACAATGATCCTAATATAATATAGTCCATTTACAGTACAGCTTACCAAAAATATTGAACGCATGTTGCTGCTTCATTTTTCGGTTTTAAATGGTAAGGGTGCTGATAGACGATATCTTGATGGACCCTGACTATGACAGAAATGGCCAAGAATTCGCAACTTTTCTGTACTGAAAATAATTTAGTTCAGTTCAATCAATTCTAATTTTAAATTTTTTAAAGTCTACTCACCATGTTGACATTAAAACTGGCAACAATAAAAGATTGAAAGTAACAAATTTAAATAATTAAAAATAACAAATTTAAATAATTAAAAATAACAAATTTAAATAATTAAAAATAACAAAT